>JAVSBS010029532.1:229284-249143 GCA_033124195.1 Coracias cyanogaster
AGGTGGGCCAGGTTCTGCCTCTGGAACATGAAGCCAATAAGAAAAACAAAACATTCTGCTAGGCTGTGACTCATCCACAGGTCAACTCCAACTTGGGGCCCACAGCTCAAGCCCCAGCACTTCAACATCTGACAATTGCAGAAAGCCTGGCTGCAGAGAGGGAAGAAAAGATGGTGTTTAACTGTACAGAAAACAGGGCAGGAAGTAATGCAGAAGAGCCAATAAAAGAGAGATATTTAAGTATGCAATCAAACATCTGTTACAGTGAAATACCTCAAAGGAGAGATTCTGGATACAGAGATCTGGAAGGCTCCATCCACTCAGTGTGGATGGGCAGCAGACAGTGGGGGGGTTTTAAAAAACAATGAATAGTAAAAAGGTCAGTCATACAACAAGGACACTTTCAATTAAGCTAAAAGGCAATGATTAAATGCTTAGAAAAGAAAACCTGATTAATGCATAATTAACCTGAAACATATTGTCACAATATTTCACCAGTCTTAGCAGCTTAGAGGAGTGGAAAAAGAAGCCCAGGTACGAGTTAGACATTAGAAATGTTAACTGAATGCCCAAGATGGCATACATAATGCACTTAGTCTTTAATTATATGTCCACAGTTAATTTTTGCATGGAATCCTTGCCTTAAGTATGGAGAAGATGGACCCAGGCAGAGAAATAACTGTGCTTGTATGGGTAGTCCAAAACCTACCCACAGCTTGATGTTTAAGGGCTTGGCTTTGCTGCCACAAGGGTATTCTTTTAGTTTATAATTGATGTAGTGCAACAACACTCACACTAAATATTTACATTCAAAGTCCTAGATATTACACTCTGAGGGAGCATTGCATTATTGACACCAATACTGTGACCACCAGTGTGGATCAAATGGTATCTCTTGTACTCGATTTAGTCATAAAGAGCCTTGTATTTTTGCAGAAAAGGACATGGGGTCTGGGCAGGCAGCAAGCTGAACATGAAGGAGTAATGTACCCTTGCAGCGAAGCAAGCAAACCAGGCCTCAGGTCACATCTGCAAGCCTGTAGGCAGCAGATAAATGGAAGCGATCATCCCACTCTACTCAATGTGTGTTAGTCCTCTCAGTTGAAAAGAAACGTTGAAGAACCAGAGATGATCCAGTGGAGGCTCACTGATTAGATGGTTTGGGAAGCTGACACATGAAGAAAGGCTGCAGATTGGTTTTGCTGGGGAAAAAAAAAAAAAAGAAATTGGTTTTGCTAGGGGAATCTAAACAGGGTCTTCCAGTATATAGGAGGTAATTGTAAGGAACTGGAGGTGATCTCTACACAAGGATGCATGGTGACAGGACAAGAGGCAGTGGGCACAAGTTGCTTCAGGGGAAATTTTTTCTGGATATGAGAAAAAAATGCTTCACTGAGCAAGCATTTAGTATTGGAATATATTGTCCACAGAATTAGGGGAAGTATTCAAGACCTAGAATGATAAGGCCCTGGATAACCTAACCTAAGGCCCTGCTTCGAACGTTCATCCAGATAACCTCCGCTTCAGAATGAGAATTTTCTCCAATTCACTCTCTCTCACTGCCCAGTCCTAGAAGAGAGACAGCAGCTTCATGCTCAGCTTCTCCCATGATTCATGCATGAGGAAAGAGTCACACTGTTCGAAAATGCTTCTGGAAAGAGTTAGGCAGCAGAAATACAAGAGGAAAGTGTCATTTACTGCCTCTACCCACCCACCTGATACAACAGATATAAGCCTAACCTCAGGGAATTTTCCTGTCTCTGCTCCCTAAACATTCTGAAAAATATTCCGTCTCCTGCTATGACCTTCACTATGGCAGTGGCTGTCAAGTGATTGCCCTAATAACCATAGCCATCTCTCCAAATGAAAGAATATGTTGAACCGTGAAAAATAAACATAATTCCAAACCTGCATCTTCCAGCAGCAGTATATTACATCATGTCTTAACATAATGGATTTGTTAGTATCGCCTCAGTTTGAAAAGTGCAGCAGGCACTACTAAGGTGAATTATGAGAGGTTAACAATGAGAAATAAGCATTGTGTGCTGAGCTGATGACTCATGCAGAGCCCTTCAAGAGATGCACATATTAAAAACAGCTGGAAAATATCAGACAACACAACAAATACACCATCGCTTTCCTAACCTCTTATGCTGTAAATAAACTTGAAAATATAGTAGTGATTATATCAAACTTCGGAGGCAATGGTGTAAAATACTGCAGCACAACAGTTACAGTGTGGTTTTTTATTTATCTCACTGACAGCCGTCAGACCCTTCAATTTCCCAATGACAAATAAGCTCAGCGAGGACAGATATGCAAACTGCAATACAACTGATTTATACGGAGTGGGAAAGAACTCAGTTATGGGCATGTAGTCATATCCCTATACTGGCTGATACGTACTTCACTAAAACTATTTCTGTGCCTGATTTATAAGGCTTGCAGTAGGTTTCTGATCTGTCAGCACCTGTAATGCTGGCTTAGCTTTAAAAATATACCCATGTCCCTGGACTGTCCGTGAAGCTCACAGGAGAATTGGAGATGAACAGAATGTATGTTCCTTGTGCATTACACTATGAATTGAAAAATGAGAAGAGAACAGTTTAACAAGCATTTATTTGAGTTGAAAGGTAAAACAGCAATGTATTCTCTCTTCAAATATGTCTCTAAAATGAGAGTTTAAACTTGAGAACAACATATCGTGGTAAAAAGGTCCCAATTAATCTTTAAGAAATGCCAATTGGCTAGATATGAAATTAAATGTAACAAAAAAAAATCAGCTCTGAGAGTAAATAATTTTTATTGATCCATAGTTATTCAATTCTGATACACAATGCCAAATAAAGTACCTAAGGCCCAGTTACTAATACTGTAGTCAGAGACCAACCACAAAGCTGTAGGGTAAGAGCAAATTTCCCCATGTCAGGGAGAGAATAATCTGAAAAGCTAGGACTGCAATGCAAGAACTTCTGGCTCCCAGGCCCACCCTTGGACCACATGAAGGTTTATTTTGGATAAAGTTTGAGGGCTCTTATGGACACTTGATGCATGTAGTTTACCAGACTATAAAGTCATAGAAGTGCATATCTGAGTTTTCCCTACTTAGGATCAGCAGACACAAGACATACATCCCTGAATTAAAAAACCAGATGATGAGAATAGGGAACAAATATTGCCTACATTGACTAGTAATGTAGATGTTTGCTCCCAGAGATATCACTGGATAAAGACATGTGTTTCAAATCATAAGTGAACTGTGTCAGGTTGCTTAAAAAACCAAGAAAGCAAATAACAATGCCTTTCCCCTTCCAAATCCAAGAGGCCCCAGAGCCAACAGCATGAAATGTATACTAGAGTACACTCAATAGCCATTTTCTTTTCCTAGATACTTGTCATTTCTTGTGATTCAATGTACAGATGGACCACTGTGAATCTTACTTTCTGTTGTTAACTGTAGTAGTTCCCTTTCATGGAACTTTCCTGTGGCGTATCATTCTTTGTTATTTTCTGGCCTTAAGCAAATTTTGACCCTACAAATACTCTTCTAGACTTGTCTATTTTACTCCCTTCTTACTTTGTTCTAAACTGCTTCAAGTTTACTCAAATCCCTCCCAGAGCTGTGTCAGTACATTCACATTCAGAGGAGAATCACACATGATGGCTACTCCTATACCAACAAATAAATCAGTTGGATACAAAGCAGCATCCCTGAAACCAAATGAATCGCTATGGTTCACTTCTACAAAGCTATATTCTCCTTTCTTCACTCTATAAACAGCAGAAAGAATTCAATAGAAAGGGCTTGGATGATGAGCCATTATTTAGTTGTTATTTTTATATATATATGTTTATATATAGCTCTAGTTATCTTGTAGTTATCAAAACTTTTCTCCTGCTACAAACCTATTGACCTACCACCTACCTCTTGTGCTGCACCTACATTTGGTGGCTGGGCACTTTCACAATAGAGTAGGGAAAATCATTGGATGTAAACCAATAAGACATTACCATACTATGATGTTCACCACCTATGACCAAGGAAGCCCTTTCAGACATTGCAAACAATGGATAAACCTCAATCACATGAAAAACTCCAGTGAAGCTAACCCATAAGACTAATGATTGCCTGGTGTGCCATGAAGTGCACTCTAGGACTTCATTATTATATCCAGTGTATATTTACTGATGGATTATGTTGTCTCTGCTCCTTTACTCTCCATTATTCTCAATGAACACAGTGGAGCTATCTGGGATTTGGGTATCACTTCTCTTTCATTCCAGATCCCTTTTTCTTCTCCTCAACCCATGTACATTAGTTTGTGGTTCAGAATACAACTGACAGTCAACAAAAATATGACCTTTTTATGTGTGCATATACTCAAGCTATATAAAGTTAGTCACATGAGATTACAGAAGCATGAAATCACTCGATCAACAAGGAAAGGATTAGTAAGAATTAAAGAAAATATTTGTGAAATGCAAGGACAAACTTGCCCATTTGATCAAAACCAACATAGGATAGTTAAAGAACACACAGAGGTGCCAGGACCTCCTTGCTTAATGCTTGCCCTGAAGTTCTTACATAGGAGGTGATTCTTCTCATCTTCTCCTGTTGTCAAAACCCCCACAGAAAACAACTTAGCATTCTTTGAATTACCTCTCTGCTGGAGGTCCCAAATGAAGCTGGAAACCATTACATTAGTTGTGCATAATGACACTCTGTTTCTGCACAGAATGGTTTACTGTATAAACAGGACACATGAAAGTTAACTTTATTGCTTTTATTGACAGAAAGAGATAATGGGCACAGAGTCTTGATTTCCTAAGAAGTCTGTACTGTTCCTACCCTTTACCACATATGCAAAGTGAAACTCAATCATCTATCTTAACCCACTACCTTAATCACCTATCTTTGAAGAGCAGGGTGGTGGACACTTGATCTTACTTAGCACAGGTGTAAATCTGTCCAGGTGCTAACTAGGTTTGGGTTCAGTTTGACTCAGAGATGTATGCACTTGAACAAACCCCTAACTCCATGTTATCTCACTTCAGAGCCAATGACCTAGATTTTCTACGGTTGACCGTTGCTTTTCATTCTCATCTGAAGACTCATTTTAGAATAAAAAGAAAAAAGTTATTATCTAGTCACTTTAAAATGATTGAAGATTTTTTAAACTGAACATGCAGAAATAGTAACACAGCATTACTCAGCATTACTATTCACTTTGAAAAAATGCCTGTGGCTCAGCAGCTGATGGTCAGCAGACCCTGTTAATGAGGCTAGTCAGCATCCCACAAGACTCCTTTTTGTTTTACATAACCATTCCCTAATGGAACCTCTGCCATTTTAGATGAAAGTGGAAACTTCAAAGAGCATAAGTATATACAAGGTCAAAGGCTCTAGTTCAGCAGTATCCACAGTGGGTCTGTGTTAGAGCTTGGTCCTGGCAGGACCCATTTACAGGCTTCAGTGTGTGCATAGGTCTGCATTTTCAGCATGCCACCTGCTTTACAACTTTACCAGATCTGCTGAGTTCCTGATAGATGTTGGGATGAGACCTGGGCGTGAACCATGCTCTCAGGTGTCATTAACGGAGGCATGACCTTGGTGGGAGCTCTCAGGCAATACAAGAGAGAGAGCAGCACACTGGGGTGCTCAAGGAGAAGTGCCATTGTGAGCAAGGGGAGCAAAGCATTCCTATTACTCAGCACAATAAAAGAAATAGACAAATTTATTAAAAAAACTGTGCCTGGCAAGCTGTGAGAGAAAACATAAATCCCACTTAACTTGCACTTAATTTCTTTTGTAATTGAAATCCTTAGCTAGGGAAAGAATTCCTATAAACTGAGGTATTTTGGTGTGAACAGAAGCAGAATCTGCCTGTTCGTGTCTGCAGTTGACTGGATGGTTCTGCTTTTCTCTGCACTACAAAATGCCTGTGTAAATCCACTTTTGCACTGAAAGCTGAGAGACTAAGTTCACCAGCTACACGTTTGCCAAAGTTCAGGCAACCTCCTGCTAAGTAATCTTTCCCAGGCAGCAGAATTTTTATAGTTCTTTAATACTTCATCAGGTATTAATCATAACGTTTTACTGTCTGAATAACAAGCCTATTTCCCTCAAGACAGTTTTGGTTCACATCCAAAATCCTGTTCCAGAATAGACAATATACTTTGATAAGAGTGACCACACTTCACCCTGTGCCTGAAGTATTTCCAGACTCATAGATTGAATAAGAAGTACATTTGTTCATTGCTGCCTTTGATATTACTGAAGCGCCTACATTTTATTTCCCAGTATACTGCGGTTGAAGAAATCAGTAACACCAGAGAGGAATAATCTATCCCTGCCCCCCCATTCTTGTGTAAAAATGTAGCTTGATTAAGGCTAAAGGATAGCAGTGGGATGCATGCAGGGTGAAAATCAATACCTCACTCATGTGATCCAGAACTGGACCAATGCAGAAAGCTGTATATCCACAGTAACAGGCAAATTTGTCTTTTCTCTGTTTCATAAGAACGGGAACAAAGTATTCGCTCTCCTTCCACATGATGGACTCTGAACTTATTCAAAGCCAGACTCTAAGCCAATATTTTCAACAAGTCTCTTAAATGACTTAGAAACTAAGACTTCATTTTCAGAGCAGTTTTCTGAACACCTATTTTCTATGTAATTTTTCCTTCTGAAAAGGAGACTTAAGCTCCTAAAATTCAGGGTTAGTTCTAAAAACTTTGCTCCCTCTCCATTACGCTTTTACAACACTCAGCTGATGAAGCACCACTCCCTGAAATTTTCCAGTCTCAGGTTTTGATTTGTCACTGGAAGAGCTGTTATGCATTGTATAAGTTCATAACAAAAGTTTTCAAAAAGTCTTTAAGGTAGGTCTTCTTGTCTGTGCTTTTACCTGTTAAAACCCCCATAATCTTATAATAGTATGCTTTAGTCAATGCTTCTCAGACAAAACCCAGACATCTCTTTCATCCCTCCAATGGCAATTTTTAGCATTTATTTTTCACTGTTTAATCTCAGAATGTTTTATGAAGGAAATAAGAACAATGAGTGCTTACCCCCAAAACTGTTGTGACATCAGATTTGTGGGTTTAAGTTCAAATCCTCTCTGTTAATATGGCCTTTCCACAGGTGGATTATGCTGCAGCACTCAAGTACAGATGCCAAGATGTTCCGCTGGTGACTGTGGGGCAACTGTCTGGGAATGTGCTTCAAGAAATCGCTGTAGGGTTTGAAGGATGTTGCAGCTAAGGATATGGAGTGGCTGCTCTGAAACTGAACCTCCCAGTGCCACAGAGACAGCTAATGGCTAAAGGTCTTGGAGCCCCGGTGAGTACTTAATGTTTTCTGAAGGCAACCCCACACATGGGTTTCTGCCTTAGTAATGTCAGGAGCATGGCCACTGCCTGGGACACAGCCTGAGCCATTGTAATTTGTCATTGCCTGCTGTATTTTTCCATGCATCATGGGTAGAAAAAAACCCTTCATCTTGTGAATGGTGGATGAGAGACGTGATAAGCATAGAATGAATTAATTCTGACCCCATGTACCTGCTGTGTTGACTTGCCTTTTATAGAGAAAAAGTCAAGTTAAGAAGAAGGCTGGTGTCATGGCATTAGAGATGGAGGAGTGTGGGGTTGTGCATCACTGCCAAGCTGAGAGGGAAAGCTGGAGGACTCTAGCTCTGAAAAACAATCTCCAACAGTCTTGATATTCTAGAGGTACAAGACACTTCTCTCAAGTCCTTTAGCTGACACACTGGACGCTGCAGATTTCAATGCAGCATGTCCACAAGTTGCTGTTCTGGACCAGATGATGTGCTGTGACGATGCTGTGGTTCTACTGAACCTGCATGGATATTTAGGAAAACTGCCCAGAGAAGCAAATGTTGTCTAGTTTAACCTCAGGTTAATATAATTCACATGAATTCTTCAGCAATATTAGCTTCTGGCCTTTATGTTGTAGGATTTTTAGATGAAAGTGGAGTGCTAAGCTCACAGCAGTCCTTCAGATATTTTTCAAGTGACTTGCCAAATATCTGATCTCATCAAAGGCATTTGTACAAGGTATGCTCTGAAACTGAGATTGCATCCAGGGCCTCCAGCCAGAGGGTCTTGTGCACTTTCAGAGCTTGAAGATAATCTGGTCCTATCATGCAGGCAGAACTATGAGGATGAGCCAGGCTACAGGAGACCAAAGAGACTGTTTATATTTTAACCTTAGTTTTTCTTCTCAGAGTGAATTATTTTTTCTTTCTGCTTCTACTCTTCTGACAGAAGCTGGATAACTGCAGCCCATCAACAGTTACAGCTTTTTTTCTTTAAGCCATGGTCACGTATTAAGAAATGTGTTTTTAATGGATGACTCCCCTGTCGTTATGCAGACTACCTTTCCATCTGTTTGCAATCTCAAATCATTGCAGTGGCAGAAAAAGCATGGCAACAGCTGCCTCTTGAAATCCACAAAGTCCCATCATTATTTTGCACTTAGTCTTGGCTAAAGAACTTACCTGAGTCTGTTACAGGTTGACTCCAAGAGGAAAATCTATCCATGGCAAATAAAAAAATGCTGTTTGCTCTTCTTATCAATCTTGTCTTACCTGGCTGCTATCTCTTCAACTTCTGTTACTTGTCATTTCTGCTGCCCTGTATGACTACTGATTTTGCTTGTGCAATTATGGTAGTGTAATTATGTGGTTCAATATTCTAAGGAGACAGCTCCTTTACACCATCAGCCTTGCAGCACCTTATGTCTTTGTATCAGCAAAGATGGCTGTCTTGCCTGGAAGCCATTCACTAAAGATGCAGATATTCATGACGTGTCAGTGAACTCATTATAAAAGCTACCTGTGTAATGGTAAGGGCAATCGACAAAGAAATAGAAAAAAATTCAATTTTGAATTTTTGTTACATGTATTTTTTTCTAGTTACTTATTGGAGATTTTCTATTTTTCCTGTTAGTTTTTTCATTTTTCTTTTATGTTTCTTTTCTCTTTGCAATGTCATTTTTAACAATTTATGGCTGTTCAATAGCTTTGTCCTTCATTAACTTGTCTAGTGTTTCCTTGCATCTATGAAAAGCTTATCATCTCCTACATCCTGCAGATGAAGGTGTACAGATAGACAACATACAGAGTGGAGAAAAAAAAATAGGTTTTTTGTTTCTTTGCAGTGTCTTTCCCTTCAGTTTAATTTGCTATCCATAGTTCTTTTACTGAAAGAGGCTGTAAATAATCTACCCTACCAAACCTTTCTATGCCAACAACAACTTTTACAGACCTTAGTGGTGTATCTCCTTCTTTTCCCTCTCCCTGCACTTATCCTTGTCCAGACTGAACATTTTCAGCTTAGTCAGTCCTGGTACAGAAACAGTTTCTCACACAGATTGCACCTGAGGTGCTTTTCAGAATCTTTTCCAACCTTATATAACCCTTGCAAGATAGGAATACCAGACCTGTATATAGCATTTGAAGCATGGGCAAAATACGGATTTACACAGTAGCAAAGTAATATTCTCTCCTTCGTTCTCTATCCCTTTTCTAATAATTGTTAATATTTCACTTGCTTTCTTCACAGCTGAAGTGCACAAAGCTGGTGTTTTCACATACTGTCACAATCCCAAGGTCTCACACCTGAATGGTAATGGTCAGCTCAGAGTCTGCCATGTTATACATGCAAGTGGGATTGATTTCTATCTCATGTCACTACATATTTACCTCCAGTGAGTTTTGCCTGCCAGTCACCAAGTTCTGCAAGGAGTACACAAGGGACATAGTACAGGACTTTTCCTTTAGTACCCCAGATATCTTAGTATTACCAGTATTATAAATCATGTAAGATAATTTATAATTATTATAAATCTTAGTATTATAAATTCTGTTAGATCATTGCCTTTCCCAAATTGTTTACAAGTAAGGTCTAACATGGGTAGAGGAGAGAGTGCATGAAGCAGACAAAATACAAGGAGGGGAAAGGTTCGGAGAAGCCCTCACATCCCTTCCTTTTGAACTAGAAGACACTCCTCTCCTGACGGCCTTGAAGCTGTCTGTCCTGCATTACGTTACAAGGGAAAAAAGTAATTGCAATTGCACAAAACTCTCAGAAATTAGAAAATTGACTCCAGTAAAAACAGATTTCAAGGTCAGTGTGTCATTTGGCCCATACATGTATTCAGGGATGAGGGAGAAGGAAGAGAACACCACAAAGAGCTCAGTCTTTTCCACCTGCTGCAAGAGACTGGCCACTTCCAGTGCAGTTTTCCAGCATTATCCTGGAGGAGCCACCAAACATACCCATATAGGATATTCCTCAGAGAAAGACCTATTCATGGTATTTTCAGATCCAAATAAGATTTTTGCAGGTACTCTAAAGCAAGTTTAATTGCTCAGGCCTCCTTCCCTCAAATATACAGATGCTCAAACCACAGTTTTTCCCTGCAGCATTTCCCTAATACCTTTATGTCCCTACATGCCTGTGAGGTGAGGAAGTGTTATCACTCCAATTTACAGGGGAGAGATGAGACAGGAGAGGTTCAGAGACAAGGTCAGCTTTCAGTCTAGGGCTGGAAGAGATGCTCGCATCATTGTCTTCAAAATCTTTAACTACTGAATTAGTATTAGGCCATTTTCCCTCTCTGGTGATGACTTCCCTCCACTAACTTTGTGGATACTCTTAAAGAAATCAGTCTCCAGGGTCAAAGACACAGTATCTTTCTCTTTGCTCAATGAAAAGGAGGGAAATTGACCTTCAGACATTTTGGTTTAAAGAACAGTGAGTCCAAGGTGAGAAGGGAGCTTAAAGCTTCTGAACCAGTCCCACCCTGATCCCATTCTTTGTTCATTTCTGTTCCCACATACAACCCTTCACTCAGTTTCTGGACAAACCTATAGTCCTGTTACTCTGGTAGAACTCAATTCTTGCAGCTACCTATAGGCATAGTAGCACATACGCTCTATGCCTAAAAACCAGCTTGAAATATTGATCAACAAAAACAAAAAAATCCACAATGAAATTACTTATCTACCTAATATCTGCTTAGAAAAAAAAAAGCTACTTCCCAGCAATGTTCTGCATGGATACATGCAAATAACTGCCAAAAGAGAATTTTGAAAGCTTGTAAGTCAAGCATTCAAAAGTTAAGAAAGTATAGTTTGGGTTGTCTTCTCTAGCTTCTTTGTGCAAATACAGTGTGTAATTACACGGTCGTATTCCTATATGTTACACAAAAAATATTTTATGGTTGCAAGAGAACTTTCTCTGAGTCTCTGCAGTGAGGAACTTGCTGTGTCTGTGAAAAGGGATGTACAAAGCGGAACAACCACAATATTGTTAGCCATACAAGCAAGAGAAGCAGAAATTTCCCATCTTTAATACTGGATAGAAACTTCTCTGAATGTCTGTCTTTCAGTATCTTTTTGGGAGTGGGCCTTGCTCTAAACTCTTTCCTCTCCCCCATCATGAGATGGACTATAACAGGATGATTAATCTTATTGTAGTAGGCTGTATATAACAAACATGACAACTTTCTTGCACCAGGATCACTGCATTTTTCACATGGCTTCTTCAAACTACTCTCCTAGGCTGAATTAAGGACGTTGAGATAACTAGACCACACAATTCTGTTTCTAAACTGTGTTTATTTTAGGTTTAATTATGACTCTGCATTGCCTTGATTTTAAACACTTGTTTATTAGGTAACGGCAATTCTCCCAGAATATCTGTAGTTGTTAAAGTGTACTCCTAAAACACTATTCTAACTTAATGTAATTTTAATGTAGAGACTTATTTTGGTTTTAATAGTTAAACCTTTATGCATGAGCAATATAAAAAAGCTATTTTAGAAAAAGAAACCTCAAGACAAATTTGCCTTTAGGTGCTACAAATAAAAAGAAACATTGCCATACAAATTATCCAAAGATTCAAAGGTATGGAATACTACCTTTGCATCTTTGTGAGTCTAAGCTTAACTTTGGAGAATTTGGATTTGCAGATTTGCTCAGAGTGAGTCACTGTGTTCTGGAAAAGCTGATGCAGATCTGTTTCCCTCTTAAAAACAGTTCCTATCAATGTCCCTGACTCCTACTCAGTGGAGAACTTGTCAAAACACCAGGTACACAGAGACACTGCTCTTTTTTCATCCCATGCCTCACACTGACCTTTCCCCTCTTATCAACCTCTTGCTCCTTCCATCCATATTCCCTTTGCCTTTTCAGCATCTCTGGAGATTCCCCTTTCTTGGCTTCTTTCCTGAATAGACTTGTTGAGAAAGACATTTGGTGAGAAATGCATTTTGCTTTTCTAATAGGATTAACGTGTCTGCATCTAACCATTTCTTCCCTAGAAGTGGCTGACAATTTACTTTCTCTTTCAGGATACCGTTACACAAAGTGATGTTTGTTCAAAATGGCAGTCTTTTCTGCTCTCACAGTGTGTTAGATCACCTCCTTCTACCCTTAACAGAGATGTCTTTTGCCAAAAATGCTGCTGGCTTTTGTCTGCAGAGGAAACATTTTATAGTTTAAACTGTTATCATAATAATTGTGTCTTTTTTTTATTATACACATTCACAAAAATAATTAATTTCCCCAGGAATGTTAGTTTTCAATTTCTAGAACATTACATTCCAAAGTTAAAGGGCATAGTTGTCACATGCCAATAACTATTTCTTTAAGATTAGCTTTATGTATATATATTTGTATATATCTCCAGGTATTTAAAAAAATTGTATAAATCAGTACATTGAAGTCTCGCATTCAGCTGGCTGCCAGTTGCATGGAGATCTCCTCTCTTATTTTACTACATCCTCGCGTATATGTATGTAAAAATTACTTCATTTTGGGGTTTTGGTTGTGGTCTTAGTTGTTTTTTGGGGGAAGGGGTCCTATTTAGGAAAGGGAGCTATGGAAATACATTTCTGTACTCCTTGAGATCTTTGTATGATGTGTTGTGAAAGCCTTGAACTTTTCTGGGACAACTGACCCATTTAAGAATGCTATTACAGCTTATTAAAGGAATGTGGGATCCTTCTGTCTTTGCAGGCATTTCCACTTTATCTAGCACAGCTTGTATGAGTTTATTTCCTTCTGGGCGGCTGGAAAGAATGATGAGTTGATAGACAAAGGAAAATCCTGTTTTTCGAGATCTTTAATAGGCATTCCAACCTAGACTAAACATTCCCTCTCTCACACACAGTGTTCTGTTCATATTTCAAGTTAAATTCCGTTTTACTGAACTATATTACTGAATCCAGCAGGGATAGTAAAGAATTTTTCTTTGGCTAAGTGTACTCCACAAGTCTCTAGGGGCATAGACATTTATGGTAGCAAAGAATTTCCTTAAATTGCTGCATTTTGATATGTGGATCCTGATATTTGTGCAACCCTGTTGCAAATCATCTGTTTTCTTTCCACACGGGTAACTAGTTTTAGCCCTACCCTCTGGGGAATCCCCAAAAATTTTATTGTAATTCCTCTTAAGGAGATCTGGGACTTGAGCAAAAGTCACTTTTTTTCTCTTGTCACAGTGCCACTACACACAAGAAGGAGAAATGTTGTCTGTCCATACTTGTACCATAGGACAACCCACCTGAGAGCTGCTGCTCTGGATGGATGCTGGTCACTCATAGCTCCTGTGTCACATTTGTGAGCAGCATGAAGCTGTCTCAGAAATCTGGGAGGTTTTCTTCAGAGGCACTGAATGATAAAGCAACTATATATGTCCTCTGTGTTTTAACTTCAAGTCGTTTGAAGGGTTCTAAAGCTCTTATGCTGACACGCAGGTTGGCTAGAAATGGCTGTATTTTGGGAATAAAAAAGTGTCTTTCTGGGAAGATCTGGGAAGCTAGGCAAGAAGTCCTCTGGGAAGAAACTGGAAGGACAACCAGCCCCAAAGGGGAACTTGTTCCCCCATTTCTGTTCCATTCCACTTCTTGCCAACTGAGATTTGTGCCGGATAAAGACAAATGCAAAACTCAGGAAAGGAGAAGTTGGATCTCAAGGCTGTGTTCAGGTAAGACGGAGCTATCTTCCAGCAGTAAACACACCCCATGGGTGATATTAACACATTTCAGGCTCTCTCTGAGCTGCTGGTTTAAGAGTAGCTGGGGATGCCGTAGGGCAGCAACAGGGTGCCTCAGTTTGGAAGAACTGTTTGGAAGTTTGGAAGTTCAGCTCTTTGAGCAAAAGCTATGTTGTGCCCCTCATCCACAGGGCCATAAACCAGACCATGACTCATATTCATGAGTGCAGACATAGTTCCCAAATTCTCTGTGTGTGGTCTATATGTATCTGCTGCACCAACAGCAGATGAGGTGATTTCTCACATGTCAAGCTGACCAAGGACAACTGACAAACCTGACTTACAATGAAGATAGGTCTCTCTGACCACATAAGAGAGTGTATTTTCTGTCAGAGCTAATAAGCCCTAGAAAGAAAATGAGGTTTTCTGCACAGACATGGATACAATGTGATGCTCTGCTCAAAGTCCGCTACCAATATCACAGAACTAATAAGATTTCTTCTCAATAATCTCTTCTCATTGCTCAGTTTGTTAAATGTCAAAGATGCCTGCTCTTCCCAGCTAACTCAAGACCATGAGAAATGCTGTATCAGATTAAAAAACAAAGATCCGTTTTTCTCATCATCCTGCTTCCAGCAGCTGCTGACGGTAGATCTCTATACAGAATATAAGGAAAGGTCATAAGAGCACTGCAAAATAAAGTGATTCTCAGAATACTCTCCTAACTTCCACTCACCCCAGTGAGAATTAACACCCATCAGGAGTTTGCTAACAGCTGTAACAGATGAGATATAGTGTATTGGACTAAATTTTGACAATTTGTTAACAATAACTAAGTTGAATGTCTTAATTTTCAGATTTTAAATGTGATTAATTTCAAAAGTTGTACTTAGAGTTTTTAAATTTCATTTGTATTTTACTTTGTCATCTTGATATATCAACTGCACTGGTCATTATTGATTCAGAAAGTGACAATCCATTAGAGCCCTGGTAGTAATGATGAAATAGTAGAGGTATCTGATATTTTTATTGCTTAAAATATATGTATTATCATATAATACATTTAAAATAACTCATTTTTAAAACAATATAGAGCTAGTTCCAAATGACAATGGAGCTGAAATTAAAACTAAACACATTGACTTAAAGAGATTTTAAATTAATTTTAGAGGAACTGTAACAAATTGTTTCCATTAAATAAAAAAATGTTAAAGTGCTGTTTACCACAAAGAGGCAAAGCCTTTCTCCTCACATTAAAATAAAATGGTCACATTTAACAAACACTTTAAATTGAGAGATTGATTTGATTTTTCCATAAAATAATTTGAAATTAAATGTTCTGAGCTTGCTTTGAACTGAACAGGGCTGAAATCAGAGCTTTTCTTCCTTTTTCTTTTTATGCAAATTGAAAAAATCCTGAGCAACAACAGTAAGAACACAGTGGCAATGGGCTATAACTGATGTCAAAATATAGAAATTAATTCTGAACCATGTCAATTAAATTACAGAATAATTTTGAATGAGTTTGTTAAAGAATCACCACTTTCTGAAGATTGCATAATATTTTGGTAAATAAGTTTCTCTCATTGAACAACCTTGTGGGTTTCTTTCCAAGTAGCTTTTTAAAGACCATTTTTCAGGCGAGTACTTTATATTGTTGAGCTCATTGACTTCAGATGCCTAATACAAGAAAACAGATCATTAAAATTCTTTTTTTTTCTTTTTCTTGGTACTTCTGGCTGGCATTTAACATGTCATTGAACATTGAACTTGATGGTTCATTCTGAAGTGCTTTGCTGCTCTTATGGATGCTATTTATTTATTCTAGTATTTTTGGACAAAAAAACTCTGTACTTCTCCAGACCGTGGCTTTGTGAGCATGTCTATGGAAGTATTGTTATAGCAACTGCCACAGGTAATTGGAACCAGAATATCTTGGGCCTGTGAGTGATGCATATTTTATTCTTTGTCTATAGTGTTGTTGAAAGTTTAGGGTTTATGAACCTGCTTGCTTTTTATCCAGCAGTAGAATTCCAGTGATTCAAATTCCAACATCCATGGTCTTTGGAGGGGCGGGGGTGGATAGGGTTACAAATACTGCAATAATAAAATTGGATTGGTGGAATAAATTGAGGTCAAGAACAGAGACATATAGAGAAAAAAATCAGTTTGGTGGTATTGTGTATTTTCAATATTGGTGTCCAGATGAGGATGATGTGGTTTGCGAAGATGAATCTAGTAGAGTGCTTTTATATAGGGAGAATGGGAAGAGAAATTCACAGGCTAATACTTCAGTAGTGTTCTTACAATACAGAAAATGAATCTGTGGCAAGTAATATACTCATTTCAGAGGGCAGGTTTGTTTGCCTGCTATATTATGGTTTTGTAATTGTGTCTGAATTTAGCTGCTCCTCAGCCATTGGAAACAGATGATTCTGCTCTGCAATTACAAATATTGATTTACAATGGCATTTGCCTTTTGTAAAGTGTTTCGGTAACATCTGCAAAAACAGATGATGTAGAAGCATTAATCTCTCCATCTCTCTGATTTAAAAAATAGTGGGTTTGCCCTGTAATGACATGAAGGAACATAACTGTGATGAATAGTTCAAAGAAAGGATTATATCCCTAAAATTCTTGTTCAGTGGCTTTAGGCATACAGATAAAGATTATGGGACACTGGAAACACAACAGCAGCCTATTTTGGCATGTTAAGAAAATTGAAATTATAACACACAAACAGCATATCCCACTTTTTGGTTCTAAAGGTACCCTGAAGTATAATTGAAGTAAAACTAGTGGAAGCTACAAATGAAAGTGGTTTTGATGCACTACAGAAACTGGATGAAATTCATGCTCATAGCCTGAATTCAAGTCTGCAGTCGAAACTGAAACCAGCTGTATTTCACATTCTTTCTTCTTTCATTGGGAATGTCTCATGTCTCCCCCATGGCAGGGGGGTTGGAACTAGATGATCTTGAAGATCCCTTCAAACCCAAACCATTCTATGATTCTGTATATTTTCCTCTATTTTTCCTATATAAAACAGTTCACCAAATGGCTTCAAAACACTAGGAAGAACAAAAAACTTCCAAAAATGAAAGATCTGACTTCCAAAATACTACTGAAAGAATCATTAAAAAGCAATCTAAAACTGGTAAACCTGGAAAAGAATGGATTGTGAGACCTCCTTCCCTTATAACTCATTATTCAATGTCTCTTTTCCCTTTGCTGAGGGTGAAATGTCCCCTACCGTGTTCATAATTTCTTACCTCTTTTAAAAGCAATTGGCATGCTCACTTGAATATATTTTCAAAACCCAGAAGAGTCTCCTGATGATACAACAATAAATAATAATAGTAAGTCAAAAGAACAGTGTAGGAGAAAAATCTGCTATGCAAAATAACCATGTAATAGCTGGGATTCTTCCTCCCACGTTGCTTTAACCGACTTCAGGATTTAGACTTAAAGTGATAAATATTAACTATTTGGATTCTGTTGACCTTTTCAAAAAGGAAGGATATTAATTATATCCCAGAAACCCCTCTTATCCATTTAGGGATGCCTCAAGTATCTCAGATACCCACATGGGGCTGCTAGGTAACATACAAGACTATGTGTGAAGTGTGCTTTTCTGAAAATGGAGTTCAGCAAAAATTCTAAGAGTATATCATAAGGTCTTGGGTGCCAATACGTAGGACATGATTAAGCTCATCACCTACAGGCATCTGCATCTATTGTCATCTGGGTAGACTAAATCTCCATTGACTGTGCTGTTAATGGAAGCTTAGACATTCAGGTAAATATTTAAATTCAGATTTCTTAATTTGGACTTGACTCTGATTCCTATTTTTGGCCGCATGTGTGCCATCTTAAATGGCTAACTTTTACACCATAACTCAAACATACTAGGTGGGCTGCATGTAAGCTTAATACTACCCATGAGTGTCCTTATGAGATGTTGTGAAAATACATTTAATCTTGTGAGCTTTAGTGGCAATTGGGCCTTTAAACTTAAATATTTATTAACTGCAATTTTAGAAAACACAGTATCTGTACAAAGCACGACTTTTCTTTCTGCATAGCAAAGCCCTTGGTAATCAGAGGACTGGGCTGCTCTGTTATTTAGAAGCCAAAACCTTTCCTGCCCAGTTTCTGAATATTCCTGTTTCTTTATGGTCTTGAACTAGACTGACATATCAAGTAGGAAAGCTCTTACATGTCTGTAGTTTGCTTATTTGCCTTGTTCTCTTTTTTCATTTCTCCATGTATTATGCACTGCCTAAGCTTGCAGGCTCTGTGTGATGGATATCGTATCCTCTATTCCATACTTTTTTCAAGCCCAGCATGAAGCAGGACCTGCAATAGAGATGTGTATTACCACTGCATTAAAAATATCTGCAATTAATATTGTGATGGACACACATAACTATTTAGCCATTTCTGAAATTAAGCATAGAAACACCTCTAAGAGTAATAACCATGGAGGGATGAGAGATTCTGTGGCTTCAAATATATTTACATTTGCACTCAAGTTGGTACATCCCAAACTGACAGCACAAGATCAACCACTTGCAGCTGTCCTACCAAAGCAAGCCACCCAGCTAGGCTGAAAAGCTTTTTGAAATTGGTCTTGTTTGAGACCGCCAGCTCTCTACTTTTGCTGTCTGCTGTGATCAAATTTGCTAAGACTTCCATTGCATTTATAATATTGATAAATGGGACAGATGGATGCCAAAGTAATCTCTGTCTCTGTGGCAGCTTATCTAATTAAACATTTAGACAGAGAAAGGTATAATTGCAGAATAATCTATCTATCTGCTTTTATCATGTGCTTTCCCTTAAGACACTCTTGCCTTTCCAACGGAACAAATAAACTTTGACAGATGTTTACTTTCGAAGTAAAAAAAGATAGTGAAGTTCTATTAACACAAGACTGTATTCAATAGCAAAGCTATTTTTTCAATGTACTTGATGCCAGCATTCTTTGTAGAACAAAGGTTTTGGTACTGAGTAAAATTTGATTTGCATGCCTGAGGGAATAATAAAATAAACCTATTATGGAATGAAATGGACTGTAATCACATTGAGAGGATGAAGATTGTTCCTTGGGTGGAGAGAGGGGAAGGCTACTGCCTGGTAAATGGCCTCTCGAAGAAGAAAACAAAACGTTATCCAAGATACAGCATAGGCCAGAGTTTGAGGAATGACATGCATAATTGCTTCACAACAGACCTCCATTGCCTTCAGCAGGAGCTGACACGCTGAGTGTTTTGCACAGGGCCATGAGGAGGGAGACATTGTCTCTGACACTGAACACTGAAAGAGAGCAAAAAAGCCATCCCACTGTTCTCCCTGGATTATGCCTTAGCTAATGTTGACTCAAATACCATACAGAAGGTCAGCATCCAAGTCTAAGTTTGTGGCTATTCTCCCCACAGCATACAGTACCTGTGGAGCAGGGCTCCACTTCTGCTCCCCTTGCCAGGAACCAGCCTCAGCTGATGGTGGACTCAGCAGAAGCTGGGCAAAGAATGATTTCAATTAGCAAAGGAACAGCTCATCCTCCAGAAGACATCAGTGAAGTCAACCCCTTCTCCAAGAGCTACTTGAACTGAGCAAAGAGGTGGCCTGCAGGCCCACAGCACAGCTGTTTGGTGTTACTTTGCTTTTCACGCACAGGACACTTACTAATGTAAGGTCAGCACCACCAGAGACTGATCACCACTGTGTCCTTCATCTGTGTCTGCTAGCACTATTTCCAGTAAGTGACATTGTGCTGAAAATTCTGGATGCTTACTGCAATTTTAAGAATACAAAGCTCTATGTTC
>JAVSBS010029532.1:249243-265262 GCA_033124195.1 Coracias cyanogaster
GAATACAAAGCTCTATGTTCCCTGTAAGCTTACTGCCACACAAGCTGTTCCCATTAATTGTGTTTCTGCACGGGTTTATAGACAGAAATGCTGAATTCCTACAGGCTCTCTAATTCTCCTTCCTGTTACTCCTAGTGACAGTCCTGATGTCTGCTCTTCAATCTGCTTATTCTGCTGTGATTTTAAAAGGAATTTCCCCCTACAATTTTGCACGATGTTAATACAATTCTAGTTATATAGTGATTGTTATTTTAGGTATACAAAGATATGTATTTCAAAGCAAATAACCTAAGTTACAGGGGGACATCAAAAAAGCTAGTTAGTAAAGAAGTTCAGTGGTAAACACTGGAGAAGAAAAAAGTAATACAGAAGCAGATGCTTTGTGATTTGAAGATTTGAATTGTCCTTGTTCTCAGAATGCTACAGAAGTGATTGCAGTTGACAGCCACACTTCTTGCAATAGGCATAATGCCATTAATTGGTTTTATACTTGAACGACTTGGATACTACATAGTCTGTCAAGTCTAAATCTATTTAAGTCATGACAATTTATGTTACACTACAGTACATTACTTGTTTTGATCATAAGACTAAAATGATTCTTGCATGAAATAAACTGAAACTTTAAAATACCCAAGCAAGGGCTGCTCTTTTCAAAGGAATAGAATTTTCCTGACTGTGAGATTGACCAACAAACTGCAAATCCAGAGGAGCAATGCAGAGAACTAAACCTCCCTTCATGCGTATCCTGAAGTGTTAGATGTTTGTGGCCAAGGCCTGAAAGCATTAGCCAAATATTGCATGCAGCTAATACTCCCTGGTGTGATATCAGGTCTGCAGACAGGAGGTTGCCTTTGGAGTGCAGTGTTTGGTTTATTGACTTTCGTCAGAATATGGTCATTGCAATATTTGGTTTTCTGTTTTTAAAGGTAGGAAATAACTGAAAGATGTGTATAGCAAACATCTTGGCTGTTTCTTTGACTTGCCACCTGTGGGAGAAACTGAGATCACGGGAAGGAAATGGAGGAAAGGCATTTGTCATAAGACCAACACTTGACTGTAAATTCCCTTTGCAGATATACAGTCAAATCGTGGTAAGACTAACTCAACAAGTCAGTCATCAAAGACAGAAATAGCTATAATTTATGTTATTTTACAATTGTTCTTAAAAAACAAAGCAAACCCTCTCCTACCTCACCACAGGTTTTTCCTGCCCTGTCTTAACAAGGACACTGTAATTTTCATGAGCGTGAGTGCATGTCCCATGGGCTCAGCCATGACATTCTCATCCTTGTTATGTGTTGTGCTAGTTTGGGGTTCCCCTCTGCTCCTCAAGAGTAGCTGCCTTTTGGTACTGATAGATCTGAAATGCTGGTTCTCAGGAGGTAGATGGTGTGTGGAAACACAGAGCCTTTCACAGTAGGTGATCTACAGACATGAGCCGAACTGTTGGGACCTGTGGCAGGAGCAGATGTAGGCTATCAGGTTAGATCCTGCACGGTGGAGGATAATGGGTAATTTGCAGTGGGTGCAGCACACTGCCTTGATGGGGTTGTCAATATCTTATATTGCGTCTTCTAAAGAAAAGACAGAAAGGTGGAAAGTCTAATGACATGTGGTCATTGAAATGTTCAGTACTAAACTGCTCACTGTTAAAATGCCTGTTGAGAGGCATTTTGCTTTTATGAAGGTCTAAGAGACATTCTCCTTAAACTTTGAAAATAAAACTTAATTAGAATGGAATTTCTTATGATTCTCAGTTCTGTGGATAGGTGAGGTAGAAGTTTCTTCAGCCTTGATCTGATTTATTCCTGTACTGAAACTCCTAAATAATTTCTTAATCTTCATTTGCAAGATAAGATTTGATATACAACCTCTTTATTGGAACCTTTTGATACTTAGTTATTTCCAGACACATTTAAAGAAGATTTAACTGGAATATAAAGAAAAAGCTTAAACTTTCTTTCTGAACTACCCCCCCCCCCCCCATTATAATTTTCGTATTTCTTACTTTTTTTTTTTTAAGGTCTTTTTTTTTTTTCCCCAATTTGTGTTTGCGATATTGCAGGATTTCTCTTGTTTGTTTGGTTGGGTTTTTCCCTTCTTGATGGCCTGCTCCTTTTTATCTAGAGTGAATAAATTAAAAACAAGAAAAAAATACTTGAGGGAATGAAAATACACTAGGAAATAGAACTCACATAGGAAATGAGCTCTCTAACTTTCTGTCTAGTTTTATGGCCAAATTAATTGAACCTCCAAACGTATACTAGAACATTATTTCTCACTTTAAATTTTATAAATCATTATAATCCTCAATCCATCTTTCCCAACAGCAAAAACATCAATTAATATGATAACGTATTTTACCGCATTTCAGGAACATTCCTGCATTTGTATCCTTTCACCATTACTCTCTTTGTCCCTTTCTGTTGTTAAGTTATTCCAGGAAGAAAGAATTCCTTGAAAAATCTGGTTATGTGTTTAATTTACTAGAAAAATTAAAAGACTAAGATTGGAAAGCTAAGGCTTTAATCAGAATTTGCGATAGTAGGATGAATTTGGGAAAACTAACATATCCATGAAACTTCATTGTTTAAATATAAGCTCAGGTACCTTGGCATGCCAGTGAGATCAACAGCAAATCCCATTGCCAAGGTAGTGGGAGAAGAGCTATGCCGTGTGACTGCTTTTACTAAGTTCAATCAAGTAGAAGCATGAGCAAACAGCTGCAAAGGGATGAAATTTTGCAGGTAGTGCTGTCCTGAGAAGTGTTGCGAATATACAGAAAGCCAGCAAATCAAGACAGGCACACCCCAAAAAAGTCAGTATGAGGTCTCTGAGGAAAAAAAATCGGGAAAAACATAGGGAAAGCCGTTCAAAAATATAAATGTCAATCAAAAAAGATATTAAATTGGGCTATTTAATCAGAGAGTAAAACCTGACAATGCAACCCTTTGCAAAGGATTTAGGTGAGATTTAGAGAGCAGTGAGTTCAACATGAGTTTGTAACATGACATTATTAAATACAAAAATCGAGAAGCCTGTATTTTTTCTTTCATGCAGGGATCTTTTCACCTAAGATATTGTTATCTATCTAATGATCTACATATTTTCTGTTGAAAGAAGAAAAAGTCCTTTTCTGTGTGGTAGCAGAGTGAAAGCATATGCTGTCTGCTTTTCTCATTATTGGAAAATGTACTGAAAAATTACAGTGAGTTGAGAATAAAGTGCTGACAGTGATTAAAGATGGGGAGGAGTGACTTATGAGAATGCTTACACACTCCTAAGAGTGCCCTTACACAACCTTGGTTCTCTTTGATGGTAAGGCTGCTTAAGACAGTCATGCCATCCTCACAGCCCCCAGCTGCTCATTTTCTTTCCACATGCAGCCAGTTCCTGATCTCTCAGGTCTGCCAGTGCAGCGGTTTATAAGGTGGTGCTGGAAACCAGACCACTGAAAACCTGAATTTAGAAAAAAATTACAACCTCCCTTTTTAATAGGCAGAAAGTCTTTTTACCCAGCTCTATTTTCTTGCCCAAGAGTGCAAGATTGGCCTCACGAGTGATTCGAACAGTACATCAAAGGAGGAAATTTATGGGACTATATTTTGGGACTGTAGTCAAGAGCAGAAGGAAAACAGTCTCTTCTGAGGAAGATTTTGCTGCTCAGGGAAATCTAGATGGCTTTTTTAGGTGCAGTGACCTCCTAACTGATGGGTTGATACATGAAAGCAAAACCTGGAAGAGACAAAGTGCTTAGCAAAAAGTAGAAAACAAGGAACGTGCTAGTCTCCAGATATGTGTGCAGTATAAAAAAAGTTGTCTCTGCATGATATAGACAGACATCTTGGAATTAAAACTGTGAAGAAAACTGCAAGTTGAATATCATGCAGTACAGTCTGAAGGTGAGACATGGTTTTACATGGAAAAATAGTATGAAATATTTGAAATTAGACAAGAAAAGTCTTAAGAGTGATACTCTATAAAAAAGGAACAGGTTACAGAATTAAGAATTTTTTATCTAAGCTTTCCAGTGAAGTATTATTTCCAGATCAACTTTTTTTTTTAAATTAAAAGATTACAGATATGTATTTTATATATTACAGATATTTTGTTTTAGATGTGACAGCTGCTTGAAAACCACACAAGTGTTTTTGAATATGTTGCTACTGAAAGCAAAGCTGAACTGTAAAATCCTATGTGTTTCTGCAGCCAGAAATGAAAAAATCAAGCTACTTCAGGAGAGAATGAATATTCTCTCCCACACTAACATTTTAATTGTTTTTTCAAAGTTTGAGCTTGACAAAATGTTTTCTGAAATTGAAAGGTGAAAAACCCAAACAAACTGTGGAGGAGCTGGTCTGAAGAACCAAATGAAGACAGAGGGAACGAAAACCTGAAAAAACATCAGGAGTTATACAAAATGAAAACAAACTTGCTGAAAGGTGCTTTAAAAATTACTGGAAGCCTTAACAGAGAATTAATGTGTTATCAATATCCATCTCATTAAATAGAATTCCAAGAGTATGGAAAATGATTGTTTGGAGTTTACTTTTAATATGTCTCCTCATAAATTTGTCTCAGGGTGCTAGTTGCGCAAAAATGACAGGTTTTATAAATTTTTGAGGTCAACATGAGCAGCACTGCTCATATCAATGCTGCATAGCCTGTGAAATAGTATAGCTTGTATGTAAATGAAAACCAGAACTGTGTACAGCCCGTAAGGATGGAAGAGAATGACATATGAGGAGGGAATGTTTATAATGAAGTGATAGAGTGAATTCTCTGCTGCTGCCCCTCAGTCAGCACAGGCAGCACATCTGCACCGACCTCTCTGTGCTGCTTCACAAACAGCCTGTTTTACAAGGTTGTTTACAGCAGCAGCTTAGAGACGTGCTATTTACAGGCTCCTTCCTCTGCAAAAAAACCCCGCATGTGAGAACATGATGGACGATTTCATATGCATAGCTGAGTTAATGTAATAGGGTTTTTCTAAAAAAAGAGAGGAGGAAGGGGAAGGGAGTATACACACAGTATAACAGGTTGTTTTCACTGTCATTTGCAAACAGTTTCTTCTCCCGCTGTCTCTACCACATAAGACCATGTAAAAGTTTGGAACCACATACCTGGTCTGTGTATCAGTATATGTTGTATCCATAATAAGGCTAGTTCCTCTGGGCATGTAACTGAGAATCCTTTCACCCCTTGCATGGGCTTCCCTTCATTTTAAAATCTTGAGGTATCGGCCCTCTAAACCCAAAGCTGAAGATTTACCGGTTTCCATCTTTCTGCCTTACACTATACGAATATGCACAATTGCCCTTATTTATTTTTAAGTGGGTATTTCTATAGCTCTTACACTGTCTGAGTGCCCTTTTCCATCTCCAGCCTCACCAGGTTGCTGAGCTGTTCTCATAGGTATGGGTGGCTGTTTCAGTTGAGGACCCTCCCGGGGCTGTTTGACCCCAGCCTGGAAAATAGGTCTGGACTATGCAGCCAGCTTTGGGTGAGAACTGATGGATGCAATGTTTATGAGATGATAATCCTATCTAAAAGGCAAAAAGCACTACATTATTGTAAAGACAGAAATGTGCTTGAAAGAACACTGTTCACTGGTGGGTAAAGCATTTTACAGCTTCTCCATTAACAGTGACAAGAAGCTTACAGGACATCACACTGTATGAGGATATCAGAAGATTTGTCAATTCAGACTTACCTTACATAGCTTAAGAAAAAGAAAACCCACCATATATTGACGTTTTCTCATTATAATGCTGCAAGTCTTTTTGTTTACAAAACAATACTGAGTTTAGGCATGTTTACCTTCTGTTCTAATTACAATACAAATTTTACTGTTGTTGCCTTTGGAGGCAGATAAAAGGTGAGAGGACAGGGACATTGTTCCACTGTCATCAGCATCCTGCAATACTCTGTGCTGATTTAGTTTTTCTTTGAAAATGAATACAATTAAGATGTAGAAATGACTGTAAAACATTATTAATGTAATTCAGACTTTAAATATACCACACTTAAAAGTGGGATTTACTTCATTTAATTTTAAGACATCTAAATTTGGGGACTAGTTTAGAAGTCATCCAGCTTTCCTCTGTTATCCATGGAAAAATAGGAGCTTATCGAGTGCAAGTCACATCATTATCCTTAAGTTGTCTCTAAATGGGACAAACTGTAGAAGATATAATCTCTCTCTGCTCCTATCAAATGAATGTTGCTGACTAGCTCAGATGACTGAAATTTGGAGGATATGAAGTGTGTCCCACAGTGCCTGATTGATGTGGTAAAAAAATAGAGGTATTTTCCTTTGGATGGTTTTCATCAACATGTTAAGCAATTTCTTTATACAAATTTTTAAAAAACTGAAATTACTGGTAATAAACTGCTAGTTTCCTGCTAAAAAACAGCATGTAGCTATTCTTTCTCAGGTGAAGGACTTTGCACTTCTTGCTGAACTTCACGGAGTTCCTGTTGGGTCATTTCTCAAGCATGTCGATGTCCCTGTGGATGGCAGCATAATTTTCTGATGTATCAGCTGCTCTGTCCCAGGTTGTGTCATCTGCATACTTGCTGAGGGTGTTGTCTGTCCTGTTGCCTAGATCAATGAAGATATTAATCTTTCATCTCCTATGGAAAGTGTTGGTTCTGACTTGGTATCCCAAACTGCAATTGCTCAGCAACTTTCAGACAAAATGCCTTTGTATCAAAACCACACTTTTTGGGAACTGCACTGGTTTAAATAGAACATTTTAAAAAAAATATTTCTGTACTCCAGGACAAGAGCTCAAATTAGTAGTTAATCAGAGAATAGAAATTATTCTTATGCTTACAACATTGTTTGAGACTATTCCTACCAGGAGAAATTCCTTTTCCTACACTGAATCAGGCAGAACAGATTTCAGTGCGGTCCCCCCTGGTGTCAGTCAAATACCTTCTTCTGGCAGTTCCTAAAGACCTCTCCTTCCTTCACAGAACTTTAAAAGTTTGCAAGTCTGGACTATAAAACATTTTCTTTCCTAGTGTTGACACTATATCTCACAGACAGGCAGGTGAAACTGCATGTAGACTCCAAACCAAGTGAGCTCTTAAGTAAATTCATATTTTGCCAAGGACAGCTCTTTTGGTCATTTATACCTGGTGTGGGCTGAACTAGCTGACTGAGATAAGAATTTGTGGCTCATTTTCACCTAAATATCCTCACAGAAAACATCTTTCCTTTCTTGCTCATGAGCCAATTCCCATTAAAATGCTACAATAGTCTTTATAGAAAAATAACAAAATAGAAATAAATTTCGGGAAGGATGGCATGACACCCCATTTGACAGAGCCATGAATCACACTGCTCAGATGAATGGTTATCCAAAGCCATTAAAAGTGCTTCTGCACTCCAGCACAATGCATTGTTTAAGAGGAGCCATACTGGGCTGGAATCTGCTCTCTGTTTCACCAATCTCATAATGAGCTTTAACAGGAGTTACTCTTGATTTATGTTGCACTAGGGTCAGATTGGGAACTTTTCTATCTATCCATAGTGTTAGCATCATCTCATAAATAACTTCAACACTCAAAACTACAGCAGAGAAGGATTCAAGAACAGTTACTGCAGTGTAACTCCAAAATGCAAAGCTACCCAAGTTACACTGACAGTTATTTTTAAAAGCATAGTCTTGAAATAACTGAACCCCATGATATTTCCCCTATAAAAAGCAGTCTGAGAAAAACCCAATTGGCATTGGGAATTTTTTTTTTTTTTTAATTCAGAAATCACTCATAAAACCTCAGCATCCAGTGAGATATAACAGTATCTGTCATAGACCTGCAGGCAAATAAACTTCAAATTGACAGGGATAATATTACAGTTAAATCGCCTTGAGGCTTTATTATTCACAGCAAAAATCTGATTTCAGACAACAATCACTCACTTAAAATGCAATACTTTATCAGGTGTTTGATTTCTAAAAGGAAATTTGGTAAAACTTTTTTCTTAGAAGCAGAAAACATTGAAAGAAGGGTTTAAATATATATGCAACAGTGGTGGCATTCACAATAAAACTAGAGAGAACAGCTGGCATGAGGCGGTAATTTCCTTGACCAGATTCTTCGTTCATCACGTTGAATAGTGTTGTGTAACTGAGGATTTGGGCTCTTTCTAAATCCACGAACATCACATATTTCAGCCATACACTAAGCAACTTTCTAACAAGTACTGACACACATAATGCTGCTTTAAATTACTTCTGAAGCAACTTAGACTTAAAAGAGCTTGCTAGGAAGCAATCAAATAACTAACAGTGCAGTTGCTTTCCATTTGTGCTACTACTTGGGGACCATTCTCCCTGTATTTCAAAGTGTTGTGAGTTCATGAGCTGTAATACTACTACTACCCTAATAAAAGCAATAGTCTTAAGGAGGAAGCAAGGACATTATTGAGGGTTACAATGCCTCTCTAGAGATGCTGAGAATAAAAGAACTACTGTGTAAAATGAAGAATCTTGTTTCTGTCCTGTTTCACAGCCGTTGTAAAGGCTTCTGTGCATCCTTAAGGCATATGGAAAAATACAGGTCGATTTTGATCATTGTGCTCCATAAAGAAAATACAAGCCATAGAAATAGATCTTTTCTTAGAGGATAGAGAGTACTACATACATAGAAGTGAGTTCAGGCTCAGAAGCAGACAGTATTTATTTGAAATATTTCTTATTTTGAATTTTTTTCAATCCATTTGCACAAGGTTAATAAAATATAAGAAATCGATAAAATCATTTCAGTGAAAAGGAAACTGGATGTTCAGTTGTGAACCATGCAGGTGTACAGAGTATCTGGGTCTAAAGAGCAACCCTGAATATGAGATGAGTGGGGCTGAAGATTTCAGGAATCCAGCACACAGAGAACACAAGTCGTGCTTTGTCTTCCTAAGCAGACAGTTTTATTGCTGTTTTTTAGCTAAATTAACAAGTTACAGTGCTACCTCTTTTTAAATAGGTTGAGTGCCCATCGGGAGGGATTATAACCTGATCTGGTTAATTGAGGTTTAGTTTATCTGCACTTCTGGATACAAATATTCTTATGAGAAATACACCCTACAGCACAGCATATAGTATTGACTTCCTATTCATCTTCTGAATAAAAATGAGAAACAGAATAGAGTATAAATTTTACACTTTAAAAATAACAGCATAACACCACTAATCACAATAACAAAAAAGGTGATGGCTTTCTTACTGAATGAGGAGAAAGGTGACTGAAGTTTGGGCAGATGTTCCATACTCTGAGAATTTCCTTGCACAAAAGCCTGCCTCTATATTCAGCCTGATAAATAAAACTGTTCTCCTACACCTAAAAATCTGTACTCTCAAACTTGGATTATGTTGAAAATTATGGAATAATTTTTTTTTGTTCTCTTCAAAGTAATTTTCAGAAACGAGGATGAATAGGGATGCTCTGAAAAAGGAACACAGCTAGATGATGCCTCAGTCAGATATTGGAAGATGTTTGGTATGTTAAAATGTCCACCTCTTCACCATTTTCCATATGGTGAACTTAATAGAAAGGAGTAACTGGATTTGAGAAAGGATTGGAAAACTTTAATGCACTGCTTTGGAAATTAAGAGGAGTTTAGGGTCTTAGATGTTGCAGTCAGATCATACTTTTCTGAGATCAGCTGTGGGCTTTTCAGCTTCTGCACTACTAATTGATTTCTTCTGGGCTTCTTGTACAGCAAAGATGGTGAATTAATCAGCAGGAGTCTTGGTTAGTCAAACATGGGTTTCTCAACACCGCCCATGTTAGAAATGTGTTCCTAGGCCTTAGGTGCCTAAGGGCTTAGTAAATTCCAGGGAGGTGTGCTAATTTGTAAGCATTGTCTTCATTATCAACATCCATCATCGTTATTGACTGTAGAGTGAGCAATGCCTCCACAGTCCCTCTGTCCTTCACAACATGTAAATCATGGATGGAGGCAGCTGTTATCAGCCAGGAGGAGGTTGTCCTCCATACGTTAGGGGACATTTGAGCTCTCACAAGTATCATCCGAGTTCAGGACAAGCCCGTAACTCCACTTGGGAAGGGCTCTGCACACCCATATGGGTTCTCTGTATCTCTTCACTTGTGAATTGTGGGGATTAAAAATCTGACTGGAAGATATCTGAAAATACTTTCATCTCTATGATATATCTGGTAAATCTAAACTACTCTTACATGACTTTTCTGTCTTTTTCTTTTTTTTCCCCTCCTTAACAGTTGTCTTTTTGTTCTGTAGCCTCATGTTTTTATGCTGAACCCTAAAATAAAAAGAACCAGAAAGTTTTAGAAATTGGGCTTTGAAAAATAACAGCATAACACCAGTAGTCACAATGATAAATAAGACGACGGCTTCCTTACTGAATGAGGAGAAAGGTGACGGTATGTGTGGCATCACCAGTGAGGTCAGCATCTTACAAAACATTAGAGATGATTCACCATTTTCCCAAGAAAACACATCTTCTCAGAAAAGAGTATTTTGCCAAATACAACTTCTCCATGACTCTTATTTGGACTTTTTATAGAATCTATGTAAGAAAGCTTTGAGTTTTCAAAAGTGTTTCAGTTCCCAGTTACAGATTTCTTTTGAGCACATAGACAAATGTAGCAATGTTTCCTGATGAAAGCTCCCTGTATATGTACTTTCACAATTTCACATATCCTTTTTTTTTTCTTTATAGGACAAATAAGTAAAGAAAGAGGGAGGAGTATGAGGAAAGCACTCTACTTTTCAATATTTTATTAATTCTTCCTGAATAAAATTTTGAAGAATAATTTTCTAGGGAAAATAATGTTTGCAGTCTTCTCTAGAATGCAGCACATTTATTAACGTATTGTTTCCAGGAGTTTATGACTAGGAGCAATGTTTAGATTGTTCAGTCTAAGTATTAAATCATAGCTCATGAACCCCAGAGAATATCCTCAAAGTAGTTACACCAGAGCACTTCAGCCCTTCAGTTTCTAAAAGGTGAACATGGAAGACACTAAAAGAGTCATTGCTACTACCAGCACCAGAAGCTGCTGCAAGCTGTTGTAGCTGGGTTATTCCCACATAGTCCCAGCAAGCAAATTGGACTCATATCTGCAGAGAAACATGAAAATTATTTGAATCCCATCCAGTCAAAACTGTATAATTTTTCCTGATACACAATCTGGTGAAAACAGACTGAGGCATCCAGCTGGATATTTGAGAGGATGACTAATTTAGCAGTACTCTAACTCAACTGAAACCATGCCCTTAATCTTTTACTTTTCTCAGCATCCAGAGGCTACCAGTGAGAAGATCAAAGCATGAGGTCATGCCCCTTTGACACTAGGTTGGTTTCCTTCTCACTTTGTCAATGACAGCTGTGATCATTCACAGCAATGGCAATGTCACTAAAAACTCCCATGTAAGTTCACACAGCTCCCAAGGGACAAAGCTGAACGCAACAGCAAGGAGAAATGAGACCACTGAGTGAGCAGCCAACACAGAGTCATCCTGGCTGAAGCCAGCATATCTTGTACTGTTCCCAACACTGGGTACATTTCTCCTGGGCCTCAGATGATGGCTGCAGCAGTAAATTCTCCAGAAAAAAGCCAGCTTCATTACAAACAGTTAATCAAATGTGTGTGGGGGTTTAACTCAATGGAGTAATACAGGGATAAGTCTGGCCTGGAACCAAGTGAGATGTCTGTCTGTTTAAAGACTCAGGCCTTGCAGCCATAAATTCAGCTACACTTTTTGAATTCTTGTTTTATCACAGCCCAGTCCTGCATCATTAATGTTGCGTTCCCCTTTTTGAAACAGGCCAATGAGCAAGTTAGAGGTTCTGCAGCAATGCTTAGGAGTGTTCACCGGCTGAATACTGAGTCTTCACCAAAATGACCAAATCATTTATTACCTGCAATAACAATACAAATCCTGCCTTCTTTTAACTTCCAGCTATGGGATTGAACCTTCACCTCATGGAAATCAAAACAGAGGGACTTGCTTTCAAATTGTAGCTTATCACTGAAAGGCAACAGATCTTAGCAAATTGTTTGGATTCACATCTCCAAACTCCAAAATGTTTTTTTCCCCTGGTCAGACTACGTTATGCTCCTTCAAAACAGTGTTGATGCCTCTTATTTGGGTGTGTTGCATACTTTCCACCCTAAAACTAAGCTGAGTAAGATGTCTCTGTGTTATAGCTTCTATTTGCTGGATGCATCAGGGAATTATGAGATCACAATATTCTATTTTCCCCTTTATGGTGTGTAATCTACCCATATGGCTTGAAAGAAACGTACAGTAGGCTGGTAGAATAAATCAACCCATCTCTGTTTAATCATTTGCTCTGTTACTGGCATATAGCTCATCCAGCTCTTTCAGTTTAAGTCAAGTCTACGAGTATACCCTGAGTGACTGCTGTGATCTGGTAACCAACTTCCACCCTGCCTTCATGACAGTGCTTATTCCCATACCTACATATGACTATATCTCCAGAAGACGTAAGGCTGGAAAGAAAGGCAGAGCCATACCGTTGATTTGTATTTAAATATATGTCATAAGGAACATGAAAGGACTTGGCGAAGTCTAAATTCAATTCTTTGTTATTGAAAAGCAATCACTTGCCATGTTCATGGAAAGCACTGGACTGACAGTCCTGGACAGGATGCTGTCTTTACTCATGGGCAGACAACATTTTTGGCAATATGACTCTTTAGAATATCTCACCAATGACCTAGAAAGAGGTGAGAACACAAACTCTAAATCCATTCAGTCAAAGAACTGTTCCACAGTGCTTACCCACAAGGGACCTTAGATGACATGGAGATATAGAGGGTCATTTTGTTGAGCCCTGGAACAACCTTGCTCTCTTAACTTGTTCAGTTGTCCAGTTATGCTCTTTATCCCATGGCCCACATAAAACTTTCACTGTCCTGCTGCTTGTGTCATTGAAAATAAAACGAAGATACAAAACCCCTTGAGCCTTCTGCTGCTTCACTTCTTCAGTGAAGCACTTTCAGGGCAAAAGTTTCTTCTTCAAGTTGACTTATCTGCCAGGGACTGAACTCACAAAACCAACAGACTATGTATTATAATTTGGTCTTACTTGTTAGGTCATTGCAGTCTTACCGGAACCTTTATGCAGCATAAAAAAATTAAAACATATTTATAATGTTTGAAAATTAAGCAAGTTGTATGCTTATAAGATTTTGTAGCTTCTTTCATTAACTGCTGAGATATTCTAGAATTTTTCAGCTAACTATTGCACAAGAACTTCCAAATAAATAGAAAGGAAATGTTTCTTTGGTTATAAAACAGTATTTATTACAGCCATGGGTGTTGAAGAAAGATGCTAAAAAGCACTTCTTATAAAATCTATCTGAACTCTAACTTTCTTTACTATTTTTTTCATTATATGTTTTGAAAAACACACATAGCCGTTTTGTGGTTTATACAAAAATCTTTAACAGAAACTGTTAGTTCCAAGGTTGCAAATAGACTGCAAATGTCAGGTCATAAATCCTTGCATATTTGGTCAGGAAGCAGACAAATGTGAAGTTGTTATTGCTTGGTTTTATTACAGAACCTGACAAATTTCATGGATAGACAGAAGATATCATAGATATGATCTTACCTTCACGGGAAAAAATCATTTTGCAAAGCTGCTACCTAAGAAAATTAAAATATTTATAGATACTTTACTCAGGATGCTTCAGAGGACCTTCTACATAATGAATATTATCACTAGCCATAAAAACAAGTCATAAACCTGCTCCTTTTCCCTCGTCTCTGTATTACCTGGAGTGCAGTCTACACTGCATCGTGCAGCTGGTTCAGGACAAATGAGTTCAGGTACTGGAAGGAGCCAAGTTGAAGCTGAGATCCCAGTGCAACGTCATTTCTTGAAGTAGTGTAAACATCTAAAAGTCTTGTTAAAAATACATATATTTTAAGAGTTTAAACCTTGACAGCCAGAGGGTCATGAGGAAGAATTCTTTCAGATTGGTTAATTCCATCATATTACATATCCTCATAGAGATGAGAAATCTAGTGATCTTTAAGAATTACAACCTATTTTTCCAAGCTGTGCCCTTAAAGGTGTTACATATCTCATTTCCTGTTATTTAACTAAATATACATACAACTTCATGTACATATGGCACAGTCATAAAATGCTATAGAGTGTTACTCATGTAACTGCTTTAAGAGTAAACACAGGTGTTAATTTTGTAAGCTCTCCTGGTTACAGACACAATTTTGGAAAAGAAAGCCTCTGACAAAAAGTCATGTCATCATCAAGGACTACTTACATAAAATTGTAAAAAAACAGGTTTAAAAATAGTTATGGAGAGAATAAGGGTATTTGACCTATTTTAAACAGTTTCACCTTCCGTAAGCCCCTTAAAAAAACTGAAGGGATACTTCTGAGAAGTGGGTTAGGTAAAAAAAGATATTTTTAGAAATTCTTGCCACAAAAGCAAAAGTTGGACTCCAGCTCTGATGCGCATGTGTTTTACCAGTTAACATGTCACAAATGTGGCAAAACCCCAGAAGTTTCTCTCTTCCCACAATGATACAGAAAAGGGGTTATAAAAGCTGCTAAATGGACAAGCTTTGCTTCCTCATGAATTTTACCTCATCATCACAACTCAGCCCAGCTCCACATATAAGATAAGTGAGAAAATAACCACACATTGAAATCTGGAGGAAACAAGCTTCACAGTTAGAACGCAATATTTTTACTGTGTTGCTGGGAAGGCAACGTAAGATTGCGACAGGAATTTTATTTATGTTTTTCCTGTAATTAGGTGAAATATTATTTTGATTGAAGATAATGGTGTCTCTGGTTGAAAACCACAGCCTATTTATTTACGTTATGTTTTCCTGCAAAGGGAAATAGTGTAATTCTGGCAATCAAAGAAAAATTATATTTAATACAGGTATAAAGTCCATGGACCTAGGATGCCTTCTTTTGGATGCACCTGTCTCTAATATTACAATTACTTAATTATCATAGTAATTACTTACTTTGGCTGTTTACTCATACTGAAATTATCTGTGGTAAACATAGGATACCTGATATGCTCTTTATTACTTCCGTATTGTTTACAACACACCATAGCATAAAATATGGACTAATTTTTAGTGGGGCAATTTCCTTTGAAATCTCTCCCTACAAGAACAGACAGAAAAATTAGAAGCTAAAGTTCACAGTGTCTATTGTTCATTCAGTGTTTTGCTCTTTTCTATCTTCCATCTTCCCATCTTTGAAGATAACACAGTTAAGACTAGTAATTGGGTCATTTTTGGCTGTCTTTAATTGCAGTTTCCTTACACATCTGGCAGGGAATCCTGTCTGTCAGGTTCATTGAACCTGCAAAGGATTTCCAGTATCATTTAGAAGAGATAATTGTATGTGACTTTTTCTGTGCATTAGAGATCTCCAGCCTTGTGGGCAGTTTTCCTGCAGTAAATGTTTTGGGATTAGTTTGTCTATCCAATAGGGAGTTTTGCTAGAAAAAGAAGACTTTTTTCTTCATACAGTGTATAGAAAATGGTTTCATTCCACTTATTGTATTGCTTTCTTCCATTTGAACATTGAGCTAAGCTAATTTTTCTTTCCCAAGCATTTATTGCTACCTCTTTGACATAATGGGCTAAAGGGCAAGTGAAGTTAAAATATCTGAGCTAAGCAAAGGTGACATTCACCAATTTTACTGTGAATGGCTTGTCAGACATTATTAAGCTTTGCCTGGGTCCATCAGGATTCCTAGCTTGTTAATAAACATTGCCACCAAAAGAAGGGAGCAAAAATTACTACGTAATGATTTTTTTTTTTCAGAGAACATAAAGGCAAAGATTTGTTCCTTGTCTCTACCCAGTATTTAGTTTGTGTGTTGGAAAATGAAAAACACTATTTTCAGCAAGAAATGTGCCCCCTAAAATAAATAAATAAATACATAGATAAATAGAGCAGTAACTATGACAAAATCGTTGGAAGACTAAATTAGCTTTG
>JAVSBS010029532.1:265283-287844 GCA_033124195.1 Coracias cyanogaster
ATAACGCTTGAGTCTCCTGCTAACACTCAACTGACTGATTTTGTTACAGAAAGCAATACTCCCTTCTTGCTTATGCAAAGACCTTAAGAATTCTTTGATGATAAGTTAGACCAAAGCTTGTTGTTGTTCCCAAGATGGAGTTATCTGAAGCACCTCTCCTAATGTATTTGAACAGTTAAACTAGCCTAAAGCACTATAACTTTAATGCGTTATAAATGAATCACTATGGATACAGGGTGTCTTCATGATCCTAAGTGTTTGCCTTTGTATTACATTTTGATACCTGTGATGTTTGCCTACCCAGCAGAAAAACAAGCTTCATAAAATTTGATTATTTTATTAGAGCAGTCAAATTAAAAAGTTAAGGGGATAATGAAATGTAAGACATATTGAAATAGTACAATTTGCCATCTGCCCAGTTCTCACAGGTGATGCATTCACAAAACTTTTAACCAGCTAAAAGGAGACTGAGAGGTCAAATCCTGAAGCCCGTACCCAGAACTGTATTGCCTACATTTGATACAGGACTAAACTGTAGCTGCGTTGCAAATGCATCTGTTCCCCATGCATGAAGGACCAAGGAAGACAGGAACATGCCATCCAAACTTCCAGCTGTCTTTCCTGCTGTGTGCTGACATGAGTGCCAAACACCATCTGTCACATAAGCTAAGTGAGAAGTTGATTTCAATAAGAAAATGTGGTTAAAAGGCATTTGGTTCTCCACGCTGACTTTGCATTTTCTTAGCTAGAGCTTCCTCTGATTTCAGTGAGAGGTTGGGCTAAATGTTAACTAGGCAAGGATTGCTGGGTTTGGACCGAGATATCATGAAAATCAGGTTGGAAAGCCTTATCTGTGATTATAGTTAGCAAGGCAAAGGGACTGTAGTCCCCTCTTGCCTCCTACAATCATCTCACTGCCACGGATAGATGTAATATACAGACCTCTGGTTGTATAACAAAATACGACTTATCCACCTGGGCAGCCTGTTTCCCACACAAATCAACATTGCATCTTTTACTGCTTTGGAAATAAGTCCCTTTTGGAGCTAATCCAATACCCGCTAAAATTCATGGGCTATCTCTAAGGGACTGAAGCAGATTTAGGTAAGAGATTGAAAGGTTCATTCAATCAGCTGTATTCCCAGGGCCAGAAAGCAAATGATGCTTACATCATAAAGTAGCTATAGAATTTATTGATATTTTTCTGAATTTTTTATAGACTCCCGCTCCTTTAGGAAGGGAGATGTTTGCTGTAGAAAGGTAACTACACAGTTTGTGAACAGATGAACTGTTTTGCAAATTCCAAACCTATACAGAGGTCATGAAGTCCAGAGTAATGACTAGATTTGTTCACATCCAAGATCCAGTGGATGTCATGAAGAGCAGTTTCAAATTCATAAATTCTCCTGTTATTCTTCAGATGATCCCAGAATCACAGCAACCAATGTTATCTTACTGGCAAGGTTTTTGTTCTGTTAGAAATACGCAGTATGACAGGACAGTTGTCTCCTCTGCTGCGTAACAGATTTAATCTGACAAAGAAGTCAATACTAAGTGTGTAATGACTTGCATCACAACCAGTTTTGTGCTCCTACTTCAATCCCTTCCAGCCCATCTTTCACTGAAGCATCTAAAACCTTCAGAGGTAATAACTTCCTATATACTTAAATACATCAGATACATGTGCTGGTTAATGCCACCCAATACAGCCCCTCAACAGAAAATGTGACAGTAGGAATTCCTCTGTTTTTACTCCTTTGTTCATGTCATGAAGAAAGCTTCTTTGCATTTTGCGTTTTTCCTCTGTTATCTCTCTTGGTTCTGCTGCAGGAAGTCAAGTTGAGCTCTGACTTGAGTGCTACTCAGTTGTCTCAATTTGATCTTCAATATTTTCTTGGACCCTTACATTTTTTGAACATTCAGTAAACATCCATGAAATTACAAATTAAGGGAAATTACCTGTGATCTAAAAAGAGGATCTCATGCAATTCAGCCCCTCCTTTTGAAGCACGCTGTTGACAGGTGTGCCTAGGTAAGGAGCACGGCCAAAAAACTGAGCTCCGTTGCTCATGTTGTTCTCTTCCAGCTCTGTAGGCACATGGCAGGTACATAAACGAACCTTTGCCTGAAGAAAGAAAAATCTTCCCTTCCGCAGCAATGGGTCATGTTCATATTTTCCTCGCAGTTAACACTTTTCCCATGTAAACCAACCTTTTTTGAGGTCCCCAGGAGAAATAAGGTCTGATAAAGTAAGTAAAACACAGTGAAGAGGACAATACATGACTCCATAGATGAAGCAGACAAAAGGATGAGAAAGAGGGAGTATAACCATTGTCATTTCTTAAATACCTAATTGAAGCCTATGAAGAAAACTACTTGTCAGTGTCAATTTTTAACATAGTACACTCCCTTGGTGATATCTTTATTTCCCTGTGGCAGGAGGGAGTTGTTTTTCACACTCTGTAGTATTTCATGTAACCTCTACACATCTTCATTCTGCAACCTTTTTGCCATGTTCCCTGATTCACTATTGGCTTGTTGAGTGACAGACTCATCCCCAGTGTGTGATCATGATGTCCAGAGAAGATAGTGAAGTGTAAATGGGGATTACACTGGTTTAATGCCCAGTTGCTTCAAGCCTGTTTTTTGTGGGGCTTGTCCTTGTCCTTTCTTCTTCTTTTTTTTTTTTTCTTTCATTGAAGAAACTAATTATCTACAAAAGTATCTTCTCATTTTCTTTATCTGAATGGTTTTGTCACTGTGTTATACTTTCTGAACTTCCCACTTCGTGACAAAAAAGCAGAAGTGAGATGCCCTTTATAAAAGTCAGTAGGAGGCATGGAGAGACTGTCTAATAAAAACTTCCTTTGGAGAAATTAAAACTGTCAGAAGCAGTTTAGTCAGCTCAGTTTGTGGAGAACGATGACTCCTCAGACAATAAGATGGTGATGGCCTCTGAAGAAGGCTCCTGTTCTTGCTTTGGTGCAGGCTCTGATGCCCTCCAAGTTTTGCATCTGCTCTTCATGCATCCTGTGGGAAGGCAAGGCTGTGCAAGTGTGTGTCAGAGAGAAAGAATAAACACCATCAACAAATACCAGCAGCACATGTGCCATTGCTTTTCCTGGGACACCTGCAGTGTTGCAAGTACTCTAAATACCGCTTTGGGGGGCTCTTCAAGGTCAGACCTCTCTGGTTTAGATAAAGCATTCAGGGCACTTTGATTGGCCTGGTGATGCTGAGATGTTTCCTGCTGTAGGAGAGATATATTCAGAAAGAGGTTGTAAATCCCTTTTTAGCAGAAGGATTTTTTGCGTAGTGGATGCTGGGCATTGCAGGTAAGAGGGTTGTTAAGAGGTCTAGTCTCAAGGGGGATGTAGTCAGGGACAGGGCAAGGAGGAATAGCACCATAAGCTGCCAAATGTCTGATGTGTACAAGGGAGAAACTTTGCCTGTGGAGCATCCCACTTTTGAGTAAGGCACATTAGCATAGAGACCTCAATGAAGTTTCAAACAGCACCAGGCTATTCTTCAAGAAGAATGAAATAGCTTGGCTGGCCACAGAGGCTACCAGGCAAGTCTAAACAGCACCACAACGTTGTCCTGGTCCAGCAAAGTGCTGAGGTGCATGCTGAAGTACTCTTCACTTGAAATGCATGTGTTGCTTCTATTGGTTTTGGTGCCTGAATCTCTGTACCACCCTTCATCTCTTCCGAAACACTCTTTGCTGCAGTTTAGTCCTATGTTATCAATAGCATGATCTGGTTAAACAGTGGTGGAAATGACGACATATTAATGACTTCACAAGCAGCTCTTCCTTGAGGGACAGCTGGTTTCTGACTGAGTCCTGGTTAACACTTCTGCTTAAAAAATTACCTTGTACATCTGAAAGAGTCAGGGGTTTTCTTACTGTATTCTGAGAGAAGATTGCTATTGAGGGGCCCGCAAGAATTTGAAACAGGAAGAAATTGCTGTCAGGAATAGGGAAGTCAAACGTCTGGTTATCTCCCTGGCCTGCTATATGCTAGAAGTACTAACAAGTAAATGTGTTGCAAAGCCAAGAATAAATCCTTTGCCTTTTACTGCCTTTTAAAGAAATAGTTGTATGAGAGTCATGCTGTTATTCTTGGCAGATGGCTGCAGCTCAGCTTTCAGTGAACTTCAAGAAATGGAAATTCAAGAAATGGAAATACAAGGACATGGGGCACCTAACAGGAAACCCACTTCCCCCTCTTTTCATTGCCTTACAGACAGACAAATCCACAGGAGTTACCTCCTCGTATTCTTTCTTTTGAGCAATCTACAGACTCAGCATTGTTATATGACCTTCTAACCACATGTGCACAACAAAGGGTTGCTCAATGCTTTACAGATGCATTTCCTGTTCAAAATAATAGTTCAGTTCAGAAAGAAAAATATAGAAAAACAGTGTCATCTCCCTTGTCTACATTTTTCTTAAAGAGTAAGGGAGTTCTCTCACTTTAACATTTTGTGTAAGTTGTTACCTGTTTTTAATTGGAAGCAAAACAGAATAAAAACATAAGTCTTACCTTAAATTCAACATGATCACACTCTAAAGGCATTTCTTGAGTCCCTGGCCAGTATCGCCTTACTTTAGCAGCCAAAGTTCTATCCCTAGCATGAAGATATGCTCTGCACCCTGTTTCATCCCACCTCCTACCAGATACAGGGCAACAAACTGTCCTTTCCTTAGCTCTCATCAATTAGCCTAAAAGCTGTTTGCTAACCACTGGTCATTAAAACCCAGATTTCACCTCTTACACATGATGTTGTAACCCAGATTAGATGCACGTTAATAACTCTGAAATAATTCCTAATGTAGCAGTTATCTTTTCCTGCAAAATGAAATTACCTAGTAACAGATGTGGTCTCCTGTAAAGTTCTAATAACAGAGGTTTTAAATGCTCGTTAGTTCATTGGGTAACTGTTTACAGAGGGCCTGTAACTTTGAACTCATACTGGCTGGTAAGCCTTCAAGTTGTTATGTGTGTAGAACTCATTGTATCCTGGAAAGGTTTACATTTCTTGACTAAAGTTACTCATAGCTCATAGTTTAGACAACTGAAATCACTGTACTTTTCTAACAATGCTAATTGGATTCTAGACTGCACTGTTTTGCTATGTTAAACAAAGAGAGAACCAGTATCCTGCTTCTCTGCATGCTGTTCAGTATGCACTGGATCATTAATGTGAAATACTACCCGGCTGGTTTGCAATTCATCTTAAAGATGAACTGCAGTTCCTTAATGGTCTTGAACTTTTAGTTTAAGAAAATAAATAATATAAATCCTTCAAAGTAGGGCATAGGGGAGGAACCAGAAGTGCCCATTCCTGGCAGTAAGGTTATAAAAAACTCTGCTCGAAAATGCCTCCTGTCTTACTAGACATTACTTATTTCTTGACATCATTTCTTGGAGTGGATTAATTGTCACCAGCCAAACATTTTGCACAACACAGAGAGTGCCAAGGAATTATCTGAGCATAGACGTATGACTGTGTATCACAATGTATCACTGAAAGTGGCCAATATAAATTAAAAATGCCCTCCAAAATTCCCAGGCTAAAGTGACACTGTAATAACACATTAACTCAAGTTTTCCTTTTCTTTTTTTTTGAGTGTGAGATTCACACATCATTATGGCCAGATTCTTGCTTGCTGTATATTAGGGTCATATTTCAGAGCAGTAGGCAATAAACTGTTTCAGAGTTTAATTATTTTCCCTCTATTAGAACATTTTGGGCCAGGGCACGGGAAAATCCTGACTCATGACCAACACTTTAGTGGGGAGTGTCAATTAAATTTCTGTACAGGCCATAAAAAATACCAGCAATTTACTGTCTGCACAAAATCTATATGTTGCTTCCTACTATTGGTGTGTGATTGCACTATCATTGGTGATGACAAAAAATCTCACACTGATATCAGTAGGAGAGAAAATTAGATTAAAAGTAGTCTGTTTAATGTGTTGCAAGTCTCAAGAAAAGCAATTGTCTGGTTCAGTGTGAAGGTACACCACCAGTACCTTCATATTTCTGGTGAAGTCTAACAACCTGTGACTGGAACATCAGCAACAGTTTCAGGTTCTCCTGGGAGACAGGTTTGTAATGTATCCTCTAATATGAGAACAGGGTCAGTCAATTAAATGAAAAGAATGGCAAATTTAAAAGATGTGAAAATCTCTCTTTTCATATAGGTTAGCCTAGATTGTCAAATCCATTGCACAAAGAGCCATCAGGTTAAATATTATGGCTGGATACTTAAAGAGTTTGGAATGTATTCTGCTAATTCATATTGCTGGGCAATGATAATTAGGCACTGTCACGATGGGCTTCAGGTTCCAAGAAAGATAAATTCTTCCCTTGAAATTCACTAAGCACTTGGTGAATTTCAATATAGTTATGAAGATAGAGTGAAAAATTCTCAAAGATTAGAAGTATTGTAAAAAAGTATAATAACATTCCTGTTCCTATTGAATTTCCATGGGAGCTGAGTACCAAATCCTCAGTGTTGGCCCTGAAATTCTCCCCCATTGTGTCTTGACTATGACTAAGATACAAGAAATTGAAACTCTTTTGGGAAGTCTTGTGCTCTGTGGGAAAAATTATCAAAGGGAGGAAAAATAAAATTTAAGAAGCACAAGGAGAGGAGCATGGGCTTCAGGCCAGAGGCTTCAGTCACTGTAGCCCAAGTAGGGATGAGTGCAAAGATGAAGCTCAAGGTCAGTATCTCTTCTAACCTGAAGCACATTTGAGTTAGATTCTGGAGGTCAGGGATTGAAGGTGACATCTGTGCCTTCCAACTCCTGCCCTATGTAATTCCTATGCCCTCTCTGTCAATCCACTTCTAGATAGGTCTTATGTTACTGGGTACATTACCATAAAACTTTTACTGTTCCACTTTTTAAAAAATTTTACCTGCAACATTACTCTGTTGGAAAGGTTTGTTTCTTTTTAGCGTAAGGAAATAAGTATATAACAGTGGTGAAACACAAAGTAGAGTCTGTTTTATGCTCCTAATTGTGTAACAAATATCATAGCACAAGTGAGGAATAAATATTTTTGAGGAAGAAAATTACAAAGAAGGAGGTAGAGAGGCACCAGAAAACACTGTGACAATTAAAAAAAAAAGGAGTGGCTATTTGGTACTCAAGACTGATTGTTGAAAAGAGTGAAATTGATGATACTCTCTGAAGACAGTGGTAACTCCGTGTGTGGTTTTGGCTTTACTGTAGGTTTTTTGTTATGGGAGGATCTTCATTGTGGCTGGAGAGTCTTCATTATTAACCTACATCACAGAGAATGGGGCCAGATGGGACTCTATGCAAGGGATCGTTTAGATAATTTCCCTGATGTGGTACATAGTAACCCACACCTCCATTATTCCTGCCAGATTTTTTACTACTGTGCTCATAAGCCCCTACAGTGATGGAGACTCCCTCCTAAGCCAGTTTTTGTGAGTGCTTACCTCCTTTTCCTTAAAAGCATTTCCCAGTGACCTACCACAGTCTCTGTTAGTGCATGTGAAACACACTGTATTTTCCTTTACAAACCATGGACATGGAGAGAAGGTTGTTCCAACCCTCTTCATGTGAGGATGACAAAGTGTAGTTTGGCTTTCATATGCCAGGCTGAGTTTTCAACCCTTCAGGTGTAAAATAATCCATTTTATTTATAAATACATTGAATTCAATTTACCATCAAGTCATATGGAATTCCTTCTGTCATTTTAAAATATCTCCTTTCAGACTACAAATGTATCTGAAATATGTGCTTGCTCTGTAACCAAACAATAAAAAAATCCCAAGCCAATAAGATCTGAAAGGCTGTGATGGGAGACTCAAAACACAGAGGAATGTTATGGTCTGGAGTTCACTGTACCAGAAAACAAGCTGGAAGAGGTGCTGTGATTGAGGCATTTTCTCTACTAAATTTTCAAACTGTTGTGACAATACATTCAAACTTGTGAAAGGAAGGTTACACATCTGTCAAGATGTTAGTAGAAAGAAACATTTTTATGCACAACTTGTGGGTATTTGAATAAGCTAGGACATGTCTCTGAAATGGTAAAAAAACGTGATGAGAAAGTTCTCCTCTCTTTTTACTACTGCTATTTTGTGCTCCACTCACCTATTAAGTGTCTGTATCACTGTAGCATGCACAGCTTTCCTTCCATTGATTCAGCTGTAATCTATTCAAACATCTAGATGAAGGGATCCTTCTTTCAGAGGACATCTCATATTTTTGTAATGAGAAACCCGACCAGTCAATTCCTGTGGGACATAGGCTAACTTCTTTCTCACGGAAAAATCCAAACCATTTGGTGACATGCTGTAAAACAAGACTATTCATATAACACCATGTCACAAACTGTTCACAACAAATGAGACAGGCAGGCACCTCTCCTTCCAACTACTAACACTCTGCTTACTCCCCTCAGCTCTGCCTGGAGCTAGTGCTTCCAATAGCTTCTTTCAGAGAAAAAGGCCAGAAGGAATCATTGTGATTTAGAAGGATAAACATTTCATAAGTGAGAACGTTGCCTTTAGGTGCCTTTGCCAAATTCAGGATCCTGGTACTAACCATGAGTAAATTGGTGTATCAGGATAAATTGCTGTATTTATGTTTCATTTAAATACTAAAGTTAGGATGTTCTCTGATGTTCACTAGTAAAGACAGAACCAGAAGCTGCTCCAGACCTGGCACTTCTGGGTCTGGAGCTAGTTTGGTTTATGGCAGTGTGCCAAGGCCTCAGAGTTGAGATTAGATCTCTGCACTTTGTGTTGATTGCTCAGGAACTCAGACAGCATATGTTGGGAAAAAGGAGAGGACTAGGACATGAGAAAAGAGAAAACACCCAAACATCCAGTCCTAACATGGGGAGCTACTGCCACCAGAGCCCATGACATAAAACAGTAACTGACAGATTATGTCACTCTATATGAAGTGATACCTTGGCCATAAAATGGCTCAGTTCAGTCTGTTTTATCAGAGAGAAAGCACTATTTTAATTTAAAGCCATTAACCCTTGTCCTATTGCTACATGCCCTTGTAAAAAGTCCATCTCCACATTTCTTGTAGGTCCCCTTTAGGTACTGAAAGGCTGCTCTAGGATCTCCCTGGAGCCTTCTCTTGTCCAGGCTGAACAACCCCAACTGTCTCAGTCTGTTGTCATAGGTGAGGTACTCCAACCCTTTGGTCATCTTAATGACCCTCCTCTGGTTTCACTCTAATAGGTCCAGTCAAGTCAGGCTAAAACCTGGGATTGTATCATCTCCTTCCTCTGCCCTGGTTTCCAAAGAAGATGGCCATTGTCTGTCAACTGTAGCCTGAATATCTACTTAGAGACATCCAATAATTTGGACAGAGAATCACCACTTGGAAGCACAAGCAGTATCCAGCTGGTTATCGTATGTCACCTGATCCCCGCAGCTCTTGAGAAATAGACAGCAAATGAAATCCCACCCTTATCATGGGCAATAGTTTTGCCTCTCTGGAAGGCAGCCTGTCTTGCCCACCTAAAATAAAGCCCCTGATGGTGGACTGGCTGCCTTCAGTTGTCACATCACCCAGAATCAGTGACTTCCTACTAATGAAACTCTGCATTTGACTGTGAATATATTTTTTTTAAATATGTATTTTGCTTGTAAAATGTGAAAAGGGCATGTTACTGTTTGATTTCTTGATTCTTAATTTTTATTAAAAAGATAGTGACATGGGGTTTTTTGACCTTTTAAATTTATTTTTTAATCTCACTTTTGGGGTCACAACTGTTACTGAAAATTCAAGCTAGTTGACAGTTTTTCTTTCCTTAAAGATACAAAATACAGGAATAAAAGTTGAAACCAAATATTTCAGAACAGTCAAAATATCTTCAGTTGTTTAGATATTTTTTATAATCTTAATGATTTATTTATTTTCTCTTTAAACTGTGATAGATTAATGATTGCATTATTCTCCCTCTCCTTTTTTCCTTTGTAGTGAAGACAAATCTGTTCTTCTGCCCAACTCAGCTGGAAAGCCCAGGGTTTGTTTTTTTTTAACAGATTAGATAGCTTCAATATACCTGTGATTTCCAACTCAAGTTTCTTATATGTGGTCTGCAATTTCATACTGTCCACAACAGTGATCTTTGCATCATTAGATCAGTGGGAAGCCTGGAGATCAGAGGGCTGTATGTATTTTATCCGCTTTTTTTTTCCCAGGATTTCTGCCATTTAATGCTGCAATGCTTTCAGCCTGTCTTGCTTATCTTTAAGCCGTAACAGCCCTGAACAATTAGAAAGGACATGGGTATTAATCGGGGTCCCTAATTGTGTATTTTCTGTAGGGGGGAAAAAACAATCTGAAATTCCATGTATTATTTGATGGAAATTGCACTGACACCTGGAAGGGATGGCGGATCCCCATGCTCTATGCAACACCCTTCAATTTCATTGCAGTATTGAGACATTACTCAGTTTAAGGCGGTTACTGTGGAAAGGTGTGAGGCACACAACCACTGTCAAACTACATGAATAATCTGAAAAAAAAAAAAGCTTGTGTGCCTGAAAGCTTGTTTGATTTATTCCCCAACTGTATCAGTGGTGTCTCATAAAAGATATTACCTCTCCCCACAAATCATGCCTTGCTCTTTGGAGCATTACATGGCATACTTAATTATTGCAAACACACTGGGGATGCTGGATTAAAAAGCCTACAGACATTTAAAGTAGGATTAATGTCTTTGCGTAACAGCAAAAACTGATGCCTTACTCTTAGTGCCTTCTTTACCTCAGTCTTTAATAGTTAGACCAATTGTTCTCCAGGTACCTAGTCCCCTGAGCTGCAAGACAGGAAAAGGGAGCAGAATGAAGCCCCCATAATCCAAGGAAAAATGGTCAGTGACTTGCTACACCACTAAAGACACACACAAGCCTATGGGGCTGCACGAGATCTAACCAAGGGTACTGAGGGAGCTGGCAGAAGGTCTCAGTTGACTGGAAGTTAGCAAATTAGATGCCCATCTGCAAGAAGGGCTGCAAGGAGGATCTGGGAAATGACAGGCCTGTCAGCCAGATCTTAGTGCTGGGGAAGGTTATGGAACAGATCATCTTGAGGGCCATCACACAACGTGTACTGGACAAGCAGGTGATCAGGCTCAGCCAGCATGGGTTTATAAAAGGCAGGTCCTGCTTGACTAACTTGATGTTCTTGTAGGACAGGATCACCCACCTAGTGGATGAGAGACAGGCTGTAAATGTTTACCTAGACCTGAGTAAAGTTTTTGCTGGGTTTCCCACAGCATTCTCCTGGAGAAACTGGCTGCTCATGGCTTGGATGGATGTACTCTTCGCTGGGTAAAAAACTGGCTGGATGGTGGCAACCAAAGAGTGGTTGTGAATGGAGTTAAATACAGTTGGTGGCCAGTCACAAATGGTGTTTCTCAGGGATCAGTATTGGGGCCACTCCCGTTGAATATCTTTATCAATGGTCTAGATGAGGGGGTTGAGTGCACTCTTGGTAAGTTTGCAGATGACACCAAATTAGTTGGGAGTGTTACACTGTTTGAGGGTAGGAAGGCTCTTAAGAGGGACCTGGACAGGCTGGATTGATGGGCTGAGGCCAATTGTATAAGGTTCAACAGGGCTAAGTTCTGGGTTCTGCACTTGGGTCACACCACCACCATGCAATGTTACAAGCTTGCAGAAGAGTGGCTGGAAAGCTGCCCTGCACAAAAGGACCTGGGGGTGTTGGTCAACAGCTGCATGAATATGAGCCAGCATTGTGCCCAGATGGCCAAGAAGACCAACAGCATCCTGGTATGTATCAGAAATAGTGTAGCCAGCAGGACCAGGGAAGTGATAATCCCCCTGTACTGAGCACTGGTGAGGCTGCACCCCAAATAATGTGTTTCGTTTTGGGCCCCTCACTACAAGAAGGACATTGAGGTGCTGGAGCATATCCAGAGAAGGGCAATGAAGCTGGTGAAGGATCCAGAGCACAAGTCTTGTGAGGAGCAGCTGAGGGAGTGGGGACTGTTGTAGAGCCTGGAGGAAAGAAGGCTGAAGAGAGACTTTCTAGCGGTCTACAACTACCTGAAAGGAGGTTGTAGTGACGTGGGGGTTGATCTCTTTTCCCAAATAACAAGTAATAGAATGAGAGGGAACAGCCTCAGGTTACACTGGAGGAGGTTTAGGTTGGATATTAAGAAAAATGTATTCACAGAAAGGGTTGTCAACATTGGAACAGGCTGCCCAGGGAAGTGGTGGAGTCACCATCTCTGAAGGTATTTAAAAGACATGTAGATGTGGCATGTAGGGACACGGGTTAGTGGTGAACTTGGCAGTGCTGCGTGAACAGTTGGACTTGATGATCTTAAAGGTCTTTTATTAATGAAATAATTCTATTATTCTATGATCCTATGATGTAACTTCCATGCCACTGAGAAGCAAATTTGCAGTGGAAATAATGTTATTTTAATGCTAAAAAGTTTGAATGTCTGCTTGGTTTGAGGAAACATTCTGCTTTCTGCATTTTTCTCCAAGGTTCTGGAGTCTTGTACAGAAATCACACAACAACTGGCTTTTCAGACTTGTTTCCTAAAGAAATGAATCTTTACATATTCCTGCAGTTTATCAGTCTCTTGGCTTCTTCCTAACTTTTGAAATTACTAGCCAGTTTCAACCAGATTTTGGAGAAGGCTAGACATCTGAAATATATTATATTCCTAAAGTTATGCAGAAACTGGGAGCTGAGTAGAATAGAAAGACGTAAATTAGATCTCAGTGGGACAAAGGCAAATGACTCAGGCGTTATAGGTAGTTCCTGGCAGCAGCTGGCCGTGGCATGAGAACATAGAACCAACCTGCACACCTACGGCTGCATTAGCCACAGCACAGCCTGAACCACCTCTAGTCTGCCCTGGAAATGGGAGAGAAAGTGGAACCTCTGCATCAGGGAGGATTTAGGAGACAGAGGACACAGGTCATTATGAAAATGGAGTTAGTTGTGTTGTTTCTGACACACGCTTGTTTGGGGTTTTTTTGACGTTTATTTGTCTGTAAAGAGCAGTGATTTTTATTGGTCAGCATATCTGAACCGAATCAGGCAGTCTCCATCCTTGGTGGTTGGAGACAAATACTGCACAAATACCTGAACAATCTTGTCTGACCCTGCTTTGAGAAGCAGGTTGGGCTGGATACTTCCTGAGGTCCTTTCCAACCTGAATCATCCTGTGATCCTAGGAACCTATGAAGGCAAGTTTGCCTTGCTGCATTGCCAAAAGCAGAGTATGCATATGTTCAGATGGCCTAGTTCTTGTTTTCTGTCAGCTACCTTTTGAAAGGCCTGTAGCAGTTTTCAATACGAAAAAAGGTATTGCTAGTGCATAATATTATAATGTGCTAATAGCCAGAAATGCTAGCCAAGAACAGAGACTAAGCAGAGAATAAAGAATTTAGTGAGTAAATCATTAGCCTATGACACAGGAAATCAGAGTTCATTAGAGTCTTCCTCTATGAGTTTATACAAGTAACAGTGAATGCGAGTAATCTCATGTAATTTTAGCCCCTCAGAAGTTAAGTAGTTAATTTAATCTGGCTCTTTAGAAGGCCTCATGGGTCAACAGAGAGATTAAGAGATCTAAGACAATTCCTGCACCATATTCTGGTGGGGTGGGCTCTTTCTTCCACTTGACAGAGAAAGGAGGAGAGATAATAGCACTCTGTGGTTTTACATGGGGTTGTATCGATAAATCCATCCTGGACTGCAAGATGCTCAGATTATGTCTAAGCGCCTTTGATAAGTAATTGCTCTGCTTGTGCTTGTGTGGTGCATATACTAGAGGAAGGGAATAGTTTCCCACGGAGTTTTATGTCTAGGTCAGTAAACACAATACCAAAACACACAATGTTAACTTGTCTTTAAAAATAATTTTTTCAAAAGAGATTCCATTAAACTTTTCTTTTTTCTTTTCTTCCTCCTGCCAAACCCATTCAGCCTCACCCCCTAGGCATCCAGAAATAAGTAAATGAATACAAGAAAAACAGAAAGTTGATCCATTTTGATGAATTTAAAAAAACCCAACCAGCACCTCCCACCTGTCCTGGTTTCAGCTGGAATGAATTTTCTTCCCAGTAGCTGATATAGTGCTGTTTTTTTTTATTTAGGGTGAGAAAATGTTGATAGTTTTAGTTACTACTGAGCAGTGCTGACACGGAGTCAAGGCTTTCTCTGCTTCTCACATCATTCCACTAGTGAGTAGGTTGGAGGTGAACAAGAAGTTGGGAGCAGACACAGCCAGGACAGCTGACCCCAACTGGCTCAGGCAATATTCCATACTGTGTCATGTCATGCTGAACAACAAAACTGGGGGGGAGTTGGCCAGAGGCTCGTGGCCCACTGCCTGGGGACTGGCTGGGCATCAGTCAGTGAGTGGTGAACAATTGCATTGTGCATCACTTGGTTTGTATATACTTTTATCATTACTATTATTTTCCCTTCCTTTTCTGTCCTATTAAACTGCTTTTATCTCAAGTTGCAAGTTTTACCTTTTTACTATTCTCTCTCCCATCCCACTGTGGGGGAGTGAGTAAACGGCTGTGTGGTGCTTAGTTACTTGCCAGGATAAACCACAACACCCCAATCCCACAGAAAGCCTAACACAGAGAGGAAAAAACAAAAACAAAAAACCCCACAAAACTCCCAATAAACAACTCTGGTGTTCTAAATCTGCATTAGAAATAGCTGGCTTCTGTTTACCGATGTTCACCTTTTGAGAGGACAAGAACAAATCCCAGAGAAGGAATGAGGAGAATGAGGAACATAAGTTGATATCAGCTTTCATGCTTGGGCTGGTCTGTGTGATGCAAGGGAGCGGTGAGAAATTCTGAGAATTTCAAAAGCAGCCTCTGGTATCGAGGTTTAATAATGGTAAACGGCAGCCTAGTTTAACAAATGCCAATTTTCTAACAGGCAGCACAACACTTGACAGGCAAAAAGAAGGAGTTCTTCAGAGATGTCTTCTTCTATTTCACCAGTAGTTTACAGGTGCACTAGCATTCAGAAAAGTTATCATATGGCGAATCTCTTTTAGACCTTACAGAGAGGAAGAGAGAGAATTGCCAAAAAACCCCAAACCAAATTATGAAATGAAACCAGTTGCCCATTTTATTTCTATTTGGAGTTTAGGTGGTCTGACCCCAGAATACTTCCCTTGGAATATCTGAGGGTTTTCTATGGATAGTTGTAATGCTGAGCTTAAGTTGCCCTGTTCACATGAGCTGTTTGTCATTTTCAAGAGCCTTAAATATATTTTTTTTCCTTTTGAGAAGATAAGTAAATTATAGAAGTCCATTTTTATCAATGTAACCTTATCGCTCATAAAGTCATCTTTAAAGTCTTGTTTATCTGAAAACAATAGAAACAGACTCTACATAATTTCCTCACACAGAAATTCTGTGAATAGACGGAGAAGTAAGCCAGGCAAAGAGCCTGCACCCTACACAATTACAGGGAGAGATGTTATCCTTCTGCCTGCGCTGAGGATAGGGGGAGAGAAAATTGGGAAACTTAAGGAGGATGAAAAGAAAAGCCCCAGAAATAAGTCAAGCATAAAGAAGATGATACATGCATGTCTTGCGGTAGCGCTTGGTCGAAAGTCCCAGTCCCAAGGGGTGCAGACTGGCTTGTGTACATGCTGCATAGCACTCAGTCATCATCTTCTCTAGGTCCTGTGTGACTTCTTTGGTCTTGAGGCATAGTTATGATTCATCTTTGTGCTTTTTTTCCACTTTGAAGTTCAGGAAATAATGAATTGATGCCTTGTGTGATTTCACAGCCTGGCACTGAGGTAATATGTTAGAGCCAATAACGCAAAACATATTCCTACTGCTTAGAGCATCCCCAAGAAAAATACTGTCTTGTCAGCCATGCCTGGTTAAATGGAGCCAACTGGACCACTCCTGCTAGGAACCCAGAGAAGGAGCAGCCTGCATATGGTTTGGATAGCCTGAGGAGTGATGGTCTGCCGTCACATGGGGAGCAAGCTAAACTGGTGTGCCACCAGAGACTTAAACAGGAGTTGTTTAGTCTGACTACAGGGTACATAAACATGCTGTAAAAGTCTGAAAGGGAGTGGTACACAAGAGATGGTGATATGGGACAACGTAATTCTAAGATGGCAACCATATGTGGCCTTTCTCAATATGCAATAGCTTACCATGGAGTTCAGTGCAGAGCTGATCGTAGTTATCACTGTAAATGTGGTATGCCAGTAGATACATAGGCACTTAGGATGTTTGGTTAAAGGCTTCTTTATGCACTGGGGTCTTTAAAAGTTGTGTCTTAGATTCACCAGACCAACACCATTATGAATGTATAAGCTGGACTTCTCTTTGAGAAGCTTTGTGCAAATTTTATAGGGAACGTTTCTTAGATTTCATTAGCAGTCCAAAGGCCAAGCTGAGTTGGGAAAATCAAATTAATGAAGGCTATTTTTTCATTGTTAAATACACATAATTTACAACAGAGCCTAAAAGGGTGATGAATTAAATAACCTGGTGAAAGGAGAAAGACATAAAACGACCTTCATGCTCTTCTTCCCCACATGAAAAGAACTCTTCAGGTGTACAGAGATCAACCTCATTCTCCTTCAAAACTTTTGTCCTACTCCGTTACCGTGATGACTATGTAAACCATGATGTGCATAGACTCGTGGGAGTGCAGTTATGGTTACAACAATTGCTCATAATTTTGATGAGCCATTAAAGGTAATGTAATGTTTTGTAGTCTGTAAGTGGGATATTAATGATACCCAAAAGGTGGTGCAACAACAGATGTTCAGATGCAGTAATAATGGCCTTTGTGTTTTCACATGCCTTGAGTTACATTTAATATTAGTAAAGAGAACCATTAAGAAGTGGTACTGTTGTTTAGAGATAACATTATTATTTAAATGTTTAAAGAAGGCGATGTTTTTTGAAATTTAATATTTTACAAATCAATATTTGCATCTGTAGATACAGAATTCATGTATTTACATCTACATACACACAACCACACATATCTTTATATGTACTGATCTACAGCTATATATATTCTCTCTCTCTGATTTGACACCCTGAAGTCCCACAGATACAGGATTGGTTGCAGGGCTGATGAGATATAGCATCAATGGGGAGTTAATAATAATAAATAATTAAATTAATGATTGGAGGAAAGTATTCTAAAGAGAAGGAAGAATCTATGTTTCATTTGTCTTGCTACATTATTAACTAACTACAACTAATCTGTTCTCAAATGTTCTAGAGGTGCAACACATGCCTCCAAGATTAGTTATCACTGGGTGATTAAGAAGGGATCTCTGGAGCTTCATGGACATTCTTGTTTAAACCGTATTGTGATTTGATTGCATTGAGTGATGCTAAAGCAAGAGAAGAATTTTGCTTACCCCAGTAAACGCAACTCTAAACTACACTGTGAAGGAGCATAACAAAGGATGACATAACCAATTAAGATTCTATACTATTAAAAATATTTTAGCATTTGAAGTTACAGTTTGATTGGAAGAAATGAGTGGATGAAGGGAATGATCAAATTCTGTTGAATTCCTGCTTAGTATGACTGAGACAAAACGGATGCTGCTGACCATAGCCAGACTCATACTGAAGAAGCGTGTTCCCTCTGTCACTAAACACTTTATCCTTTTTCCAGAGTTCTTACTGAAAACTATACCTGTCTTTATTGCAAGGTGTCGTCTTTGGTGAGGAAACAGGTGAACCCATAATTCACTAGGATGAAGTAAAAAAAATGTGCCCAGCTATGCATGGCTTTAGTTATATTTTGAAATAATTTTTTCTTTCATAAAAAGTATATGAATTTCTATGGCTGCTGCTTCTTCTATGAGAGATCATATATTTTGCTCCTCAAAAAATTCACTAAGAAACTGCTCCACTGAAATTTGTACCTTTTTACTAACCCTCAAATAGTCTGTACTTGCTTGTGGGTGGGACAGCTGGGAAACTTCTTAGACAGTATTTTTAAATCCATAGATTAAGTGGGTTCTGCAGGGAGGCAGCATCAATCACTAAGATTAGATGCCAGGTCAAAATTAGTTCTCTAAATTACCTTCCTGGTCAATGAGTATCAATTGGCATCTTCATGTTGTGAGTCAACTACCTATGAGGGAGACTAAACCTTTATTCTGCTAAAAGGAACTGAGGTTAGGCTGCAGCTAGAAGAAGCTTAAATCCTGATTTACAGGCTGCTTCAACATTTTACAATGGCTTTTGCATGAGTTTAAAGGAAAGGAAAATGCATTTTAGAAATATCCTTCTCACACACACTGACAAGAGGAGGCTTTCCCCAAGAACTCCAGTACAAGTTGGGTGAAAATGACCAACTCGTAGTTTTTACCAGGCTGTGGGGCTCTGACACAGTTCTGTGGTGTGAGCTTCCCTAGTGCAGGATATAAAGGGTTCTAGAGTTACTGCCCATGGCTTTATTAACTAAGAACAATACCCTTGAAAACTGTTCTTTATCTCTGCATAAAACATTTTAAGTTTTCTGAAATTTTGCTTACAATTTAAATAAAACTTATATTTGATACTTACTGTTTGTAATATTAATAAAAGCCCAACATACATTTTATGGGTAATTACTCTGGAAAAAAAGTGTTTTTTTAATTTATTTTTTTTTCCATAGGACATGCTGTTCTAATTGATATTTAGTGATATTTTCGGTTATTTCCTAATTGCAAAACTCAAATGCACCATTTATGTTTAAGAGAAATCATTTTGTCCTTTTGTGGAAAAAAAAAAGTTGATATACGTTTGCTTCTTTGTGGTAGAAAAGACATCAAAATTCTTATTTGTTTTCTTGGCAAAGTAGTATAAAAAATAATATATTTTAATTATTCCATAAAATAAAAGCCATATAGATTTTAATTATCTATATTTGTGTGTTCATTTCAATCAGCACAATCATTTCAAAAATGATGGCATATAATTCTCATCCTTAGCAAGAGAGCAACTTCATAAAGTCCTTTGGCAACCTGGTAATAAACTCTAAATAACATACTTGTAGAAATATATGGTCATTTTCTATAACAAATAGAAGTTGCTTTTTATAGTTTTTTTGTAGCTAAATTATTTATTTATGTATTTATTTTAAAGTAGACGCTTAACTGCATTCTTAAGGGTTGGCAAATATGATGCATCCTGTTCAGTTGAATTTGCCATTTTCTTTGTAGACGAAGGACCTCAGTACATACGATGCACACCAGAACAGAGTAGAGAGAATGGTAAAGAATTACTACTATATTTGGCTAAAAGGATCCTTTTATGGACAAGTTTTTGAAGCTTCTTTAAATAATTGGGTCCAACTGTATAGACAAAATAGTCTGCTCCCACTAACAGGCCATCTAAAATCTTTCCTGACAATTAGTGTTATTCCAGTTACAAAGTTCTGAGCTCCCTATGGGAACCTGGGCTCAAAAACTGGGATTACAACAAAATATGCCTTTGCTGGTGGGTCTGTCTAGACTGAAATAGCCAGGTATTCCTGGAGAGAAGAACGTCTCCCTTCCTTCTTAAATATGACAGAGTATCCCCAGCTTTTTAGAAACCCATTCTACTGACATCATATTGACAACTATTTCAAAAGCTAGGCCCACTTTTCCTGGGCAAGTTTATAAGGAAGCTTACCAAAGACCATTTACAAATGTAGCTAATTGAAATCACATTCTAGATCCAGCATGATCTGGTTTCAGGCCAGGCCATGGATAGGGGACAGGGGATAACATTGCCCTCTGGGCAGGAACAAATAAATATTGATCTTAGATTTCTTAATTTACCCTTGGCCACATATCGCTGGTCCTTTCCCCATAAAAGTATGTCAGTATTTGAGAGTAATGCATCAAAACAGTTAAAACATTCAGGAATGAACATGCCTCATCCTCTGTCTCTAGGTTTTCTGTATTCCTGGGTTCCAGAAGGCTCATTTCATTCCTTCAGCCCCTTCCAACATTTATTTTCAACCTATAATAGAGAAATGAGTCACATACTAGGCAAACACTTGCATACTAGTACTATGCAGATGACAGATTATTCTCCCCTCATTACCATCACAAAATAATCCAGTGTTTGGAAGACCGTTCTTAGGTGAAAAATGACTGATTTAAACCACACCTAAACAGAACCATTAGTTTTGAAAAAAGGCATTGAATATTTTTAGGTCAGCAGGCAAAGGTGTTGGGTAAGGAATACTGATAAGGGACACACCATGACAGCATGAAAATCTTAGATGCACAATGGAACAATCAATGGGCAGCCATTCACTTACCAATATATTTGTTTGCAAGTGTAATTAAAATAATTCAGCAATACTACACTGCAAGGAGTACTTGGGCTCTATTTTACCGATGCGTATTTATTAGACACAGTGCACGCACAATGCTTCCAAGTGGTAATTAGAATACTTCTCAAGTAAGCATGACTTTTTAATAGACCTGTGAGACTGGGTTCATCTCATCTAATTTTGGTACATGAATGGTCTCAGTAGTGGTCTAAGCTTCTCTGTCAGGAGTGATCTGACAGAAATTAGCATGCAGGTAAGGATTCCAGCTGCAGTCACCTTGAAGCCAACACCGAGATAATTATTTCTATCTTGATCCTATTCTGTAATATTTCCGGGGCAGGAATCTATCACAACAGCAGAAATTCATTTCCTTCTACTTTAGCCTTCTGAAAGCTAGAAAACATCAAGTGAAGGGACTTGGCTCTGAATGCAGATATTTAAATCTAAAGCGCAGATTAATTTGCTTAAACGTAACCATTCAGTACTACGTTAGGTACATGTGAAACTCAGCCTTTAGCTGTGTTTTTTAGATTCCTGACTAGAAGATCTCTGACTCATAAGGCAGGCCAATGGGACAGAGTACCTATGGGAGAACTATGCCTTCCTGTAGCAACAAATGGATAGAAAAGGCATTCCAGTCACCTAAGATGTGACAAGGAAGTGGTAATTAACCAGCTGAGTCCTATCATTTGTGATCCAGATGCAGCTTCTCTTGCAATTGATGGAGTAATTTTCTTAAAGGTAAAGGTCTGGTACCATTTCAAGACCTTTAAGTTATTCAATCTAACCTGCAACTAGCCTTTTCAAATGCTTTAAGATGCTTTAGACATCTTCATGGGATTGACAATATATGAGATCTGCTTGACTGGGAGGTTGACACTAGGTAGGACGTCTATCATGGAACAAGATGCCTCTGTCCCAGAAGTGGAATCTAGGCAAGACCTCCGTTACCTATAATAGGAACATAAACATCTGCCTTTTAAGTTATCTATTTGTGTGTGAACAGCTATATTTAGAAATTCCATCATCTCAGATAGCGAACCTGGTCTGATCAGAAATCCTTGAAAAAAATGACTTGTTCTCTTCACACTCAGTGGAAAAGATCAAAACCTCCAAAAAGATTCGTTCTAGGTCCTAGTTTCAGAGAAAGAAGTTCTCTGGAGCTACCAGTTTTTCTAAGGTTATCTTTTTTTTTTTTTTTTCAATTTGGTTGGGTTTTTTGGTATTCAGTATGATAGATGGTTTGTAGGGTCTTAAAATAAAGAAGATATTTATCCTCTGAATGTGCCATACTTATATGATGCAAAGGGTCAGGGCTGAGCTGGCCATTAGACAAATGAAAGATCCTCTCTATTAACCTCAAGGGGAAAGAGAATAAGGGAGAGAGACTTATGGATCGGAAAAGAAAACTTAAACAGCTTTAATGAAAATGAAAATAATAATAACGTTAAATAGATACAAGTATATACAAAACCAGTATCAAACCCAACCCCCCTGATAGCAATTACATCACTGTGATCACTGATACTGCGGAGCAGTCACTGGGAAAGACCAAGACTGGACTCAGCAGTAGATGGGAATGGGATTCAGGAGCTAGATTCCAGAACTGGATTCAGGAATGCACATACTGGGATCGAAGGCAGGATGGACAGAGTCCTTCTTGGATGCCAGCCACTGAAGAAGAGAGCTTGACCCTTGTGATCCCTCAGCTTTATACTGAAAATGATGTGTATGGGATGTGCTGCTTCAGCCATCATCTTTTTAAGCTGCCATCAGTTGCCTGATCACACAGGCCAGCACTGAACTCTGCAACATCCCCTCAGAAGTCTTCTTTCAGACAGGCTTGCCAGAGGATCCTGTAGGCCCAGCTCCTCTGCTGCCCACTGTGGTGCCAGCATTGCCTGCTGGACACAATGGACACAGACAGCTCCCTCAGGGGTCCTTCACATGGAAGGACACCACCACGAGAGCTCAGCAAGAAGCAACCAGCCCCAACAAGAAGCTCTTCCAATTGATTGGCTCCTGGTTAATATAATCCTGGCCTCGCCCACCACCGCAGCCATGACTACCTGGGTGAGGGCAGAGCCACAGAGCCACAGGAGAGCCAGGTTCTGTCTCTGGAACATGAAGCCAATAGGAAAACCAAAATATTCTGCTAGGTTGAGACTCATTCACAGGTCAGCTCCAACTTGGCACCCACAACTCAGGC
>JAVSBS010029532.1:288235-332376 GCA_033124195.1 Coracias cyanogaster
TGTCCTGGCCGCTCCTCCCTGCAGGTGCAGCCTCTTATTTCTTTTTTTGCAGCCTTCTTACTTTTTACCCCAATGTGGTACACAAGATTTAGTAGCGACCTTGGTCCACACACAAGCAAGTAGAAGCAAGAGCCTTTCTGCACACACCAATCCTTGGTAGTAACTCTAAACATCACATGCCTTTAACTTCAGAAACTGCAATTAATTGGAAGAGACTGAGCTGAAAAGTAAAATTACCAAACAGAAATAGTTCTGTTCTAGCTCAAATCAGGACATGTGGAAAAGAACAGCAAGAAGAGATGTTAATAAATGCATTTTATTGTAGTTGATGAAATACACATGTATTGCATGAATACATACCATTGTACCTGCCTATTTGTTTTATAAAAGTCTCAGAAAAAATGCAAGGTACCGTATTTATTTCTTTTGCTAAAAGTTTCTCTAGATACATGAGCTTTCAAGAAGATTTTAAGGTCTTAATTCAATCTCTGATGAGCTTTCCAAGGACTTAGTGGGTTCTGGATCATACCCTAAAGGGAGGAGAAAAGATGGCAACCTTTCAAAGTGCATGAAAAAGAAAGAAAAAAGAATGTGAAAATTAATTTGGAACTAGGCAAGAAATTTTTAAAGGCACAGCAAAGGATGGTGTTAGAACATTGATTGATTACAAAAAATATTACTTTCTATATAAATGTTTAAGTATTTGGTTATATTAAGATCTGAAGTAGATCCCTCAGCCATAGCAGGAGGTAAGTCATGTTTCAGACACTGGTTTTAGAAGAAGCCTTGCTGGATATACAAGGAAAGCAAATTATGTGGGATTCAGTATGACGGTGTGATTCAGTGCTTTGCAGTCTGGCCTTTTCTGGGGAAGCCTTTGAGGCTGACATTTACTCTTTTCAGGGATTGAACACTATCAAATTTGAAATCAGTAAAGTGAGACACAACTCCGCATATTTAATTGTTGGCCCAGGAAGGCTGGTGGTGCTGTGTGATATGAAGCAGACCTAGAAAACACATCTCATTAATGCATGACTGCAAAATGCAAAACTGAACTCCTGGATGCTGAAACACTGACAGTCATTGAAGGATTTCTTCAGGGTTCAAGGCATTTCTTTCAAGACTGAGTTGTAAAACCAAGGTTCCTATCTTTAGGACACTCTCTGCATTGATTTCACCTGGCCATCCCGACTGCTTAGCCACAGAAATTGCACTACAAAGACAGTCTGATGAATTCCTTGCACAACAGAAAGCACTCTGTGTCTTCGCTGCAAAACTGACATACTTAGGACTGAGGGAATCTCAGACAGGACAAAAAATGCCTTTGTGAGAGTACAAACACAATCACTTTCTGTATCTGCAATAGGAGAAGTTCAGACCAGGTCCCATTTCAGTAGCTATTCATCACCTCTCTTCTAATCCCTCGCATTAGTTTCCTCTTTCCTCTTCAATACAGAATCAGCAGCCAGAGGCAGGTACCATCCTCAAGAGCATTTCAAGAGAAATAATCAGTTTTCCTGCAAAGGGGTCGGGCCCGACATGACACGTAAGGATCCTTGTGCTCATCGCTTACATACCTATCATTTCATCTGAGCAGCCAGGGTATTCAATAAGCTATCTATCTGCTCCACGGGGAAGAAAAGTACTGGGCTGGCATGAAATGGGAGAGCACACATTGCCCTATGAATACATTATGCTGCCTGTTAGTTCGTGACAATGGACTTTCATAATGAACTGGATGAGGTGATTCACAAGTGCCGCTTCCAATTAAAAATAACATTTCTGCAAGGGCAAATGAGTGAGGTAACCACTGTAATTCTAATCAAGCTGGAGCAGCTGCCTCATTAGTACATACTCTGGGAAGGAAATACCATTATAAGCTGTGCTAATACACCTCAACGCTTCCTTCTGGACCAAAGCAAACTTCACCCCCACAAGAAGCACTGGTGGTTCTTTGGGGATGCAATTTCAACTCCTAGTGAGATGAAGTAATGTTTTCCCTGTGAGACACATGGTTGTACAACAAAATGGAGTGCAGCCATTTTAAAGGAAGGTTTGATGGAGATAAAAGGCATTAAGGCCAACATTTTTTGAAAATTCACCTTTTCCATAACTTTTTCTAATTTGGGATGAAAAATATTAAACCATTATTTTCTTGCATTTCAGGAAAAAAAGGAAGTTGGTTATTAAGAGAAAAGGTCAGAAACTTAGGAGATTTGTTATCGCTTCCAAACTTTACACATAGAATGGTGTTTTAATAAGAAGCAATACTTCAGGGGCTGAATCTGCAGTAATACTAATGTCTCTCTTAATGCCAGATAAAACCCAGTTTCTGAATTTACATTCAAGTGTGACTTTCATGACAGAAACAGAGAAATTCAATCATGTTTTCATTCTCATTGCTTCTTGGGCTCACAATTGAGAGAGACTCTCACCTCCAGGTGACAACTTAAGGCTGCTCCACTGAAGCAATTGAAGGGTTTGCTTTTGACTTGATAGATGATCAAGTTCTACAAGTTCATATGAGAGCATTTCAACAGCCGGCCCCCATCTGCTGTGTTAAGGAGGAGGGGAGGAGTGAAAGTAACTTGGCAAGTAAGGAATGAACTAACATTTCATCAGCAAATGTTTAAAATGACAGAGGTTTTCTTAAGCCACAAACTGCTGAACATTTATTCAGCAGATGAAACACTAACTGGTGATATCCAAATGTTTAACAAACCCCTAAGCTCCTGGTTTGGGCTCAAGCTGTGAATGAGTCACAACCTAGCAGAATGTTTTGTTTTTCCTGTTGGCTTCATGTTCCAGAGACAGAATCTGGTGCTCCTGTGTCTTTGTGGCTCTGCCTTCACCCAGGTGGTCATGGTTGGGGTGGTGGGCGAGGCCAGGATTATATTAACCAGGAGCCAATCAATTGGAAGAGCTTCCTGTTGGGTGTAGCTTTTGTTGGGGCTGGTTGCATCTTGCTGAGCTCTCGTGGTGGTGCCTTTCATGTGAAGGACCACTGAGGGAGCCATGTCTGTCTGTTGTGTCCAGCAGGCAATGCTGGCACCACAGTGGGCAGCAAAGGAGCTGGGCCTACAGGATCCTCTGGCAAGCCTGTCTGAAAGAAGACTGAGGGGATGTTGCAGAGTTCAGTGCTGGCCTGTGTGATCAGGCAACTGATGGCATCTTAAAAGTGATGATGATGGCTGAACCAACACAGCATCATATTCTTAAAAAAGAAGTAGCTCTGTTGGATATATTTGAAATAAACCTCAAACTTTCTTCCTTCAATCCCCAATGTTAGCAACAGTTGGTTTCTTAAATACCTAAAAGCCCATGGGATGAATGTGGCAAATGTTGTTGACCAGACTTGCCTTTGCTTTTTCTAACAATACTATTTAAGTCAAAATGAAAGTTGATTCTCTTGGTGAACTTTGAGCCCTATATTTCCGTAAATCGGTTTTCTAACAAAAGATCCCTTCAAAATGGCAGGTCTGTTCAGCTTGAACTCTTATTTTATTTAATCTAGATTATATGAGAATGGAATTTTGTGAGCTTTTTAAAAGTAAACATCCCAACATTCAAACCTTAATTAAAAATCTCAATCAGCGCTTTATGTGTATTTACAAGTGCTGAAACTCATGACTTCAGTTCAAGTGATTTTTAGAGCTGAGTTGGAACAAAAGTGGACAGAAGTAGTGTTACTAGTCTTTTCTGGGGTCTGCAGGTCAGTGATTATGACCACAACTGGAGTTCTCATCCCACTGTATCTGAATCCTTGCCTGTACAGTTCAGGGAAACACTATCTTGACCAGGAGTGAAGACTAAGTCCAAATCACAAGTTTTGCTTTACTCTAACCCAAACACACAGGTGCTAGTATCTTCAGTGATCTAAGTATACCATGCAACCAACAGGCTACCTGCTAATCCACTTCTTCCATTAAGTTTCCCAACTTCTCTCACTTTTCTTCGGCATTACTTCCCTGCCACCGTAAATGTGTACAACTCAGTGGAAGCTATCTTATCTTACACCTGTTTTGAAACAAACAGTGAATCAGAATTAGCTGACTTCATCCGCTTTAAACTTCTGCTCTTGTGCTTCCATCCTCCATGGAATCAACTCTTCTGTGTCACATACAAGATACTGTCCCATCTCACCTTACAGACACAGCTAAATAACCTCCCATTTCACGAGAAAGACCATTGCCAGTAGTTACAAAGGGGCAGCTTTCACACTGCAAGGTCTCAGACTGCCTCAAGATAGCTTCTCCAAGTGTCCATCTATTTTGCTAGTGATACACTTTTGCCGTGACTCCTTAACATTTAAACAGCAGAACAGAAGCATTGACTGAAGCAAAGAATGACTGTTTGCCCATGATGGACAGACAACTATAAAGAGCAGGATTAGCTTATTGATCTCCCACTTCTTAGCAGAATACTGGCCATACCTTTTAGCATACTGGTCCAGAGATTAAACATTGTAGCTCAACACTCTTTGAAGGTTTATGATTTTTTTTTTTCTTTTTTTTTTTTTTCTGCTGGTTTCTAGTTTTCTATCAGGAACTTAATCTCTGGGCAGGTGGAATGAGCTTCAGCGAATCAGTACCTGTAAAGGGATTTTAAACAAAATGTGGTTTATTTTGAAAGGGATGGGCTGAGTATCAGTTACCTCAGCCCTGCTGATAAACAGGATCTTATTAGGTTGTGACAGGATTACTTGCTTAGGTCATTTATACCATTCTAATTTCTGCTACTGCCATAAAAGGAGGAGGTTTTTCAGGCTTTTGAACACTATGACATTGCTTCATTAAGGTTTCTCCATTCCATCCACAATTTATATTTCTCAGTAGAAAATGGAGCAACATTAATTACAAAAGTGAGATTTCTACACTGAGATACATAATCACCATCACTGAAGTGCATATTGTATTTTAGGATCATGCACAAAATACTCTGCTGACATAATAGGTAAAACGGATTCTTGATCTCTTCTGTTATTATTGCTCAATCCCTGGGAAATTTAAGCTATGTCTTTTCTAAGAAATTAAATATGTCTGGATTGTTCTTTGGTGCTGGAGCATGGAAAAACCCACATTCATACTATTAAGCTTTGTTAACATTTGAATCATGGTAGTGACATCCACAGTGCCTGTTGCCTGAGCTACCTCCTGAGCTGTGTCTCCAACCTCGATCACAGCCATGCTGGGGTCCATTTTAGCAATTTAGCAGTGGGGACGATGACTTCCAGTACCCACAAATGCTCCCTGCTACTACTGAATTTAATAGTAGAGACACAGCCTCAGGTTTCAAAGGCAAGAAGAAAAGAGACTTGACTTCCCAGTGGTTATAAATGTTCTCCATAGGTAGAAGCTGTATTGGTAGCATGTAGCTATTGATGCTGTTAGCCACCTGCAGCCCTGATCCTCAGTGTAGTCACTCTAGCAATTCAATTAACATTTCATTTGCCTACTTTCATTCCAGAGGGAGTATACAGAGATTTCAGATGGATTGTGCTGCCTAGGAAAGATTTTGATGAGTACCAGTGAGAAGTTTCTGGGGCTTAGTATAGGTTTCAACACAATTTTTTGTGGTTTTAGTTGCACATCTACATGCAGAAACAGGAGTGATCCCATTGCAGTACTCACCCAGGTGTGAATAAGCACCTTTCTCCAGTGCAGGCTCATTTTTAGAGCCACTAGCCTGGAAACCCTCATAGAGTTTTCTAATATGGAGACAGCCTGTAACCCTTGTAAAGCTGCCAATGACAGAGAACATCCCTGCATGTCAGAACCCTGTGGAACTACATGCACAACTGGGACCTCTGCCCCACCTGGGGCCTCTAATCTGTTATAATTTTTGGTAGTTTGTTACATTCCCTGAATAAAGCTGTATCAAAGTGCATTTTCATGGTAAAACTGGCTGTGGGGAAAGAGATGATAGAAGATGGCACTTCACTTTCATCCCCGTTCCCTAGGACTGTTTTTACAAAAAGCAAGAGAACAGAGATGCCACTGTCTGCTTTGCTCCTAATCCTGGCTATGTCAACATGCTACATCTTGACTTTATTGTTGTCTTGAACTTTTGGCTGTCTCTGGATACTTTTCAGAAGGGCCAGAAGAGCTCAGCTTGTTGAATGACTTTCTCAGCTACTGGCAATTTCTTCCTTCTAAAAGAAGAGGGAGAATGCTGTCAATGACTGTTTTCTCTGAGAAGGTTTGATCCTTTTGTCTGATACCTGTGAATAACTGCTTGATATCTCTTCTAACATCAATGGATATATACTGGCCAAACTGTTGTCCAGGATATTGAAATTTCTGATTTTTTTACAGACTAATCCTACTTTAAAGCTAGCTGAGAGATTCTGGAAATTCCTGAACTTGAGGAAATGTAAAAAAAAAAAGAAATTAAAGCCAAATGAAGACCATTTTCTTATGCTGCTTTCAACACATTCATACCTGAAATGAGTCAGTCAGCAGGACTTTTGAGATAAACATCTTCAATACAGGTGACACAGGCATTTCTGTTTCTTCTGTCATAGCTTTTATGAATAGTATGTTGAAACCAATAAATCAGAGAGAATAAATGAAAGGCAACATTGACCAATTACTTGCAGCATAAATTGTTGACAGAAGTATGTAAATGGAGGTGCTCTAGAGATTACAACCATGGGCAAAATATGATCTGAGATTTTGACTTTTCACCATAATGCATCATTGCCTTCTATTGTTTAATTTAAAAAGGCAGATGTCTATGCTTCTAGCACCCCCAGCTTGTACTGCAGTATCTCAGAGTTTGTCTTCAGTGCAAAAAGAGGTACTTGCTAATCAAGATCATTAAATTTGAGTTAGTAAGTGACAAAACACTCTTAGTTTCACATTGATTTATCTAATTGCAATAAACCTCAGCTGTGGGGACCTACACTTTAGTAATACTACAAATCTTTCGTCTTCACTAAGATCTTGCAACTGTGCAACTCAGGACACACTTCTTGCAGCAGAGATTCAAGGTGGTTGTTTTTAAGACAGGAAATGGTTGGAAGAGTGATTAGCTCTGAATGTAAGTAAACCCAACAGCTTGGTTCTCTGGAATGGAAAGAACACAGTGAGATATTGTAGCCTTTTTGCAGAAGTTTCAATGATCTTTCCCTGCCCCGGTCCCTGAAGAAAATACTCCCAAGGTGAGTATTTGGCAAAGCTATGTATGCTTCCTATGTATGTACCAAGTTTTCACCAACTCAGGAATTTGCTGACTTTAAGATTAGTAATATTTCTTTCTGTAAAAGTGTACATAAAAATAAAGCTTTATTTATGACAGGAGCTGGAGCCAAGAGTCATAATTACTCATGATCCTGAAAATTTGTAGCTGATGCAGAAGTCATTAGTGAAGCCCTATGTAAAAGCCTATACACGTGCAAGAGAAGTTTTCCTATGTGTTCTTGTATATACACAAATTTCTCTGTCTCTTTCTCTTACATTCATTTTCAGAAGGACAAGGAAATATTTAATAGACAACTCTATTATCTAGGAAAGACATTCTACTGTTGGATACTTTACGGAAATGAGGCACAATTAATTTATCATCAGCTTTATGCTAGCGATAAAAAATATTTATTTGCCCGAAGGGATTTGCATAAACTTTGATATCTGGTTAATAATAAGAGTTGGTACTACAAAAAAAGACAGAAAAATGTTCTGATTAGTTTTTAGCACTGCAAACCTACAACAGTTCTGCTATTATGAATGTACATAATCTGGATCTGTGCCAGAAGAAGAGATACCAGAGTCTGGCCCAAAAGAGGACTTCGGGAAAGGAAAGGTCACTGTCAACTCTAATTTTATGCCCAGTGTGATGAATCATAGTCACGAACAACAACCACTTAACCTTCCAGCTTTCATTTCACTGCACAAACATTAATGGATTTCTCTTAACCCCTGTATGAGGAAGGTCAGCATTTTCCCTTTTTTAAAGATGAGGAATTGTGCAGAGAAAAGCAAATTCAAGGATTTTCATACTCTGAACCTTCCTCTGGCTGCTAAATTAGAATGAATTTGGCTCCCATGGCTCATATCCATGTTATATGGTTATAATCTACAACCTACCTATTTTTGCAGGAGGTCACAGGGAACTGGGACATGGGCTCTGTGGAGATGCTGGCTCCATTGTGTTGTGAAGTCAATGCTAAATTCTTACAGGAGTGAGGATGGTAAGAGGCCTTAAGCCTTCCTCAACTTTCTCTTTGCCTCCATCCCAGCTGAGTGAATCACGTTTGTTTGTGGGAATTCCTGTCTCAGCCCTGCTGGCTGTAGTCAAGTTGTCCCTCCTCCAAATCAGCAGCATGGCTGCATGTGTCAGAGAGCAGCAAAAGGCCTGAGCCATAAAAGCCTGGGGATGGATAAATGGCCTTGTACACAGCAACAGGGATCTGTGTTCCGTTCTGCTTATCCAGATTTTGGGCGAGTTGCTTAATTAGCTTTGATCACCTGTGTAAAATGAAGTAGTAAATCTTTCTGGTGCCCTTGGTCTTGTACTCTTAATTAGGAGTTTCTCTGACAACAGGGCTGTGTTAAACATTTTGCTCAATAAAATCGTAACAATAGTAGCTTTGGGACCGCTTTTGATCCTACTTTTCCATTCAAACCATAACAAGTGTTCATAGATGTGAGATATTTAAATCCTGGTTTGCAATCCAAAGGCACTCCTTTGCCTTTGGGTGCTGTTGTGTCTAAACTCTGCCTTTTTTGGGGGATCAGTTCACATGCAATACAGCATCCACCTCCCATTTCTTTAGGTGTAGAAACTGAATAACAAGGAAGCTGAAGATTAGCCTAGAAAAAAGATTTTCTGTGTTCCAGTACAATTTCTTACATTGAAAAGTTTTACAGAAATGAAGTAAATACACTTAAGTCTATAAAAGGCTGACTGTGTGACATAGAATTCTATGAATCCTAGAATTGTTTTGGTAGGAAGAGACCTTTAAGATTATCAATTCCAACCATTAACCCAGCACTGCCAGGTCACCACTAAACCACTTCCCCCAGCGCCACATCTATACATCCTTTAAATCCCTCCAGTGGCTCCACCACTTCCCTGAGCAGCCTGTTCCAGGGCTTTACAACCCTTTCTGTGAAGAAATTTTTTCCTAATACCCAAACTAAACAGCCCCTGGTGCACCTTGAGATCATTTCCTCTTGTCCTATTGCCTGTTACTTGGGAGAGAAGACTGGCCCCTACCTCTCATCACTAAAGTTTTCTTGTGTCTTGATCATTCCTGTTCAAGGGTTACTGCTGTGTGATGGAGGACCTCTGCCTCTGTCCTGAAGGCTGTGACAAGATGATTGCTTTGATGCTTACTACACAGCAGAGGCCTTCCCAGATGAATAGGACCTCACAAAATCCCCGTTAGAGATCTGAACAACTGGCTCTGGCACTGGCAATCACAAAAATCACCTTTGACCCCTTGAGGATTAAAAAAGTATTCTTGTCCTTCATGAAGGATTTGGGCATTTCTACCTTCCTTCAAACCCTCTCAGCCAGCATCCACATAGGCATGAAGCTTACAAATCCTGTTTTAGTGACTGACTGACTCTTCTGCAGCTGAGTGAGCTCACCCTTGAAGCAAGACCTTTAGTCCTACCCCTTGTACTGAAGTCTAGACATTGACTTGAATGTTTTATCACACATTACCTTTATTTACTTAAGTTAACTCAGAGGAAGATGATCCTGGGCTAGTTGCTTCAGGAAAATTTCCTTTGTGGGAAGATGTCAGTGCCAAGTCCCAGTGCAGGTAGGTCATCACTCCAGTTAACTTCACAAATAGCCAGAATCATTTGCAGAGATAGGAGCTCACTCAGCTATGCCCATAATCCAAGGTCTTCCAGACTTGATTCCTCTTCTTGCAAATGCCTCCTTGCCATCTACAACTGCACTTCCCACCCATCAGAAGAGCAGCCAGCCTAGATATGATATCATGCCTCGGTGTCAGTGAATTTTAACATAGTTATCTAGTTCAGGCACGAAGTTTCTTAACAAGGCTAACACAATTGAGCCAGAGAATTAAAGACCAGTCAGACAAGCTTGAACTTCTAGAAAAAATATTGGAACAGATAATCGAGCTACTGGAAAGCACTTGGAATTTAAAGTAATGCCGTGACTGTACAGAAAAAGCTCCATTTAAAGTGGTATTTTAAATAAACTGCAGTCACACACAGGTCAATGCTAGCACTAAACATCTCTGGAGACCGCTTTGCAATCCAAAAATAAACCCAAGCCAAAAACCCAAATTCTCAGAGCAATTACCTTCATTTTAACATTTTCCAATTGTAAAACTCTTAACACATTGAATTAATTCTATAAATACTTACATGAAACATGTAAAACTCAGAGGAAAACAACTCTTTCAAATAGTGAAGTAGAAATCAAGTGGAAGTTGCCAAATTTTTTCAAAAGAGCTAAGATCTACATAATAAATCCCAAAACCAGAGCTGTACCTCTTGCTCCCACCCATAACACATATTTTCAAAGGCCACAGATATTTTATGAGATCATACAAGTGTACAAAATTACTGGTACTTCACAGTTTAAGTCTCAATATCTGAAGGCATGTTTCAATGTAACTTAGGACCTGCTTATCTTCCACTCCTGCTATTTCATCAATGTTGAAATAAATTTGTTTGAAGACTTCAGAATATGCATGGAGGTGGGCTAGTAAATATGTCAGTCTAACTTCACCCAAATGACGCAACACTTGGCACTTGTCTAGGAAGAAAAATACTGTATTGTTTTCAGTAAGAAAGTTTTTAGGCTTAAAGTCACTTATGTGGCTTGGCAGAAAGACCCATCTGACAGGTAAGGCTGTGATGAAAGTCTGACATGTTCTAAATCCTACTGTCTGCTGCATCAGTGAAACAAGGGAATGTGTATTAAAACACAGATTTCCAATTTGTGTGATGACAAAGAAAGCCACAGAAAAGCCAATGATTCATTGCACTACAATTGTCTATCAGAATGAAAGGTACTGAAAGCCTTGGAAATGAAAAGAATGTCTCCAGACTTGTCAGAAGACAAGGGCAGCTGTCTGAATATTCAAAGATACATATGCAATAGTAAATAAACAGCACCAGGTCTCAGGTTGAAGAAGTAGGCCATGATTATCTGTGTTGTTTAATTGCTAGCATGTTCTCTAGGTTGTATTTGCTGTGGGTCAACCAGAGGTGAAAAACAGGACATGCCGAAGACCATTCCCAGCAGGCAGACTGGTTAGAGTCACCCCCTTTTTGTGGGAAAGGTTAGCCATGGAAAAAGGTTCTAGTGGGCTTTATTTAGTAGTTTAAGTGCCTCAACAACCAAGAGATTGGGTGAAGGCTGGAGCTGTCTTGCAAACATTTTTCAGCATCGTAATACATCTATATATAGTGGAGAAAGTGTGTTTTTTACCATATTATTTTATTTATCTGTCTCTCATTTAATAATGAAGATGCTTTCAGAACAGTTTGAAACAGTAATATAGATTACTTCATCCATTTGCGCAGCTAAGGATTCATAATGACGAAGAATTACATGAGTTCAATTTCTTTGCTATTTGATTCATCTGAGCCTAGCTCTGCAAATCACAGGAAAAGACACTATGACCATTTTTTCCCAGTTCTTTCTTTATTTCACAGTTGACTAACTTTCATAAATATCAGAAAGAACAGAGATATTAAGGAATGCCTAGTAATTTCCAAAGTATCCATGCTGAAAAGGCATAGATTATGATTATCATCATCAACTCCTGTAGAAGCTGACACCGGGAGTCTTTTAAATGTCTTGATGGAAGAAGCCTTTTCAATAGAAGCCTGAAACTCCCTGATAATTTTTCAGACATATTTATCAGTGGAAAATGTCTGGAGAAGGTTCAGGGAAACCTAATATAATTTTGGAGTTGGCACTAGTCTGCAGAGGGTATTAGATCAGATGAGCTCCCAAACAATTCCAACAATATTTTTCTATGATTTGGATCCAAATACCCCAAAATAAATTCATTTCAAGCTGTGATTAGAACAAACTACAGAAAATGTCAATATGGCAATTCTCCACAAAACAAAGTACTAAATATTACAACAATCTGAGAGCTCTACTTATACCACCAATGTACTAAGGACTGTCCAGACATACCAAAGAATGGTTTGTACTCCAAACAACTCATAAGTTTTCATTGGCTCTGTTATAATCAATATATTCACTTAACATTCATTTTTAATTGAATGTGGGGATATATAATGCAAATATCTTTGTCCAAGCAAGTACCCTTGGACTTCCAGTGTGAGCAGAGCTGATGGCTAAAGCTGAGTGAGTGTATAATTTCATGGTGGAAGCTTTATTCTTTTCAGGTGAATTACATTCTAAACTTCAGTGGCTGCAGTGATTACAGTGCTGCTGACTGTACTGGGAGGTTTGATGTGGATAAATATGTGCTAAACACATAATGGTGAGAAGATTCTTGTCCAAAGCACTTTGTAAAGGAGTTTAACGTCATTGTGACTAACTTCTATCCTACAAGTAGGGAAAACGGAGCTCAAAATGGTGATGTGGCTCTCTCAGAATCTGTGCAAAGCATGTGAGAGTGCGATTCAAGCTTTTCAACATTTGGTCTGTCCTGCCCTCCTATAAATTGCCCAGCTAAATAATACCAGGGCTACAACAAGAAGAGAGACTAATCTTTATTAAGCGTTATCCATTGCTCATCAACATTAATTAAAGATCTGAAAGACTGTACAGGACTTGGCTATGATTTTGAAGCAAACTGTGTTCGTACGTGGTAGGCTAATAACACTGGCAGGCAGGAGAAGCAGTGGATATATTATTTGCTAGTGTAACCTAGATACACTACCACGTCTTTTTTTTTTAAATGTGATATATAAACCCATAAATTTATATTTAGTATTAAAATAGTAGGAGTAAAAAAACCCACTAAAACTCAAAGTTAAAGAGAAGCCATTCCTGAGATTTTTTATACTCAGCATCTCTATTAACTCTATTGAAAAGTCCATTTTTTAATCCTTCATCCTAAGGTGGCTTATATTGGCATTGTAACATTTATGTGTCATGCATGTGTCAAACCACCATGGACTGGAACAGGCTGGAAATACACAGAATAGCTGATTGCCACACTGCCAACTTTGCAAAAATATCTTTCAACTCACAACTTCTTCTATGTTCAACAACCTTGACCTAGGTGTTACCCAAGTCCTGGCCTATCAGGCCCTGTGATGCCGTTGGGAAGATAGCATCCACTTTGTTCCCAAGCTCTCCAGTAAATGATATTAAAAATGGATGGCTTGTTTTGTTTTTTCTTATTGCTCTGTAGGTGTTAAGGTCTTTGATCAACTGCACTGGCATGAGTAGTATTTATTATAAAGCTAATGACTTTTTATTTACACTGCAGAACTAAAAATCTCACTGTTTCAACATATATTAACTAATACTGAGATTTCAAGGCTTCTTAGAGAGCAAATCCAACCCTCAGGATCCAAACTTCCATAACCTACTTAAATCAAACTCTAAGTCTGGCAAACATGCAGATAAGCTTTCATTTTAGTCTACCCTGCAGAGGAGAATCTGGTCCTTTATCCATCTGAATAACACAAGCTGGGTTCAGGCCTTAAATCAATGCAAATTCCCTGGCAGATTGTATCTCAGTCTACATTTCTCATCATAACATCTATCTAGAAATACAAGGAAGGAAAATGAAAACTACATGAATCCAGATGAAACCAAATGAAACCAGATGAAATCTAGTGCCTGTTAAACTTCTGTTCCACCTGATCATCACTGGAAGCACTTTTTTCTGCTTGTCTCTGTGGTGACTTAACCTTGGCTGGATGCCAGATGCCCACCAGGCTGCTTCATCTCTCCCCTCCTCAATTGAACAGCGGAGAGAAAATACAACTAAAGGCTTGTGGCTTGAGATAAGAACAAGGAGATCACTCAGCAATTACGGTCATGGGCAAAACAGGCTCGACTTGGGGAAACTGGAGACCTGAGAGACTGACTTTCTCTGGAGACCGAGAAATATCTTTGTTGTAGAGATTAGTACCTAAGACCACAGAAGGTTATTTTACTGCCTTCAGCTTAACAACACAAATCACCTCTTTTTATCATGGGATCCTCTGCAGGTAGAGGCATTAATTAATTTGAGATCTACCTTCAGAGAGGAGCAAGAGTTACTATAGTGACAACTTGAAGAGGTAAGTAAGAGAAATATGAGAATCTGACAGTATATCAAATCCAGGTATCCTACAGTGTATGAAGCACTGATATTACTACAAAGAGAAACCCTTACATCCCAGGTAGTGTTATGAGATTCCAAGGTGGTAGACACTTAATACTGAGGTCTTGAAGATGTCCAGCAGAACCCAGAAGGTTAAGTGTGCATTCATCTGGTTTGTCGAATAATTTTGTAAGACAGCAATACTGTCATTAATGATTAAGAAAATCACATATCTAGGGATATAATCACAGAACTCTAAATCCTTCTTGGCTATATATCAGAGCTAATGGAGAGATAATTCACAAAGATTAGAAACAGATGAAAATGTGGCTTAGAACTGATTGGAGGATGTTGTCTTCCTCTCATGTCTGCTAATCTTTCTCTGAAAAATAAAAATTTAAACTTTTTATTTTAATATACAATCAGAAGCTCTTCAGAATTTGGTTTCTTGCCCAAAATGAATATTCTACAAAACTCAAATATTTTCCATGCACATTAATCATTAAGAGTTTTTAAAACATTTTTTTTCAAAAGCATGAAATGCTCTATTTTTCTCTAAGTGAAAAATAATGCTTGAAAAGGTAAAAGAAATGCAAATGTTAGTCAGAAACTAAGGGTATATTATCTGGACTGCCACACTTGTTCTCTCCTTGCTGAGAGAAAGCTGTATAAAGTTAGATTTCACTACACAAGCTCCCCCAAACTATCAAAGCTGTGTGTAAACAGGAGCATTACCATCATGATTTTTGTGCATATTCTGCAGAACAGATAATGAAGTTCCTATTGGAAAAAAAAAAATCAGTGAGAACAGAAAAATGGATAAGGAAGTAAATTTAGAAGGAATTAGGAGCTCAGTTTTTGTGTGTGATCCTGGAGGTAAGGAATAATGAGGAATATGACTAGCAATAAGTATGTGAGAGTAGTGAAGAAAGAGGAATTACACAGAGTGAGGCAGGAAAGACATACATAAGATCATTGGCAATCAACTAGAAAAGTTTATGCTCATTTCAGGGGGATCTTCCTGACAGGTAGACCTATTAATCCATTACCGAGCTCCCAAATAAAGCAAGTCTTTCTCAACTTGATGTTTCCTGAGAATGCTCATATTTGCATGGGAGTGAACGACACCATAAGCAATTTCTTTCCCTAGTTAGTTGCTGTACACTGGTCAAAACTGTTGTCATATTGAAGCCTAAGTCGCGAGGGCAGCATTTTAGACCTCTTTTAACATTCCGGAAGGACTGCGCACCAGAAAGTATTTTAACTCAAGATCTCTTAAACAACTTCAGATGTAGAGTAGGTGTTTTCTGTATTAAATGGGACAGTTACACATAGACTGAGTGAATACCATACTCTTCTTGTTGGGGAGCTCTATTTAAAGAGAATCACAATTTAAGAGAGAGAGAGGAAAAAAAAATCCTTACAGCGTTTTAATTTCAGTTGCTGTTTGTCCCATGACAATAGCAAATTAAGCACCTGAGACCTTACAGCAAGTGTATTTAAATCAATTGAAACAGCAAAGAATAACCTCATAGGCTTCAGCTCAGTCCTGCAAGAGTCCTATTGCCTCATAAGGGACCCTAGCCCATGCTCAGCTTGAAGGTTGTCTTTGGTGGTCCTCCTGGCCCAAAACTGGCTTGAACAGCTCTGTTCCTTTTGTGACCAAATGCTTAACTGTACTTTCCCTATATATGAAATTAGGATCATTTATCATTATCTCACTAAGGCTTTGAAAGGCTCTATGCCCAGTATTGGCTCTGACTGATAGTTCATTAATTCATAAGATTGATGTTGGCACAATTATTATCTTCCCTTTTAAGTAAAATAATATTTTCCCATAAATATTTTGGAAAGTGTCAAGTCTAACTAGATTTTAGAAATTAAAAAGTGTGAAGCATCTAGAAAATGTCTATCCTAACAGGTTTTTTTGGGCCATATTTTAATTCTGTCATTTCAAAGTTTCTGAAATGAAACTTCTAAAATTTTACTAAATACTTTTGGTTTAAGATCAGGAAGAAATATTGGATAGCTGCAATGATGTATTCCATAATTATGGGGGAAAGAAAAAACAAGCACAAAACAAACAAAACAACAACAAAAACTCAACCAATTAAAATACAAACCAGAACAAACAAAAACAACCCCACAACAATTGAACTTGTATTTAGAAAGATATATTACAGATACATACAGTTAGAAAAATACATTATTTGGTTTTTATTTCATAGAATCATTGGAGATCCCAGATCTTAATTTTAAGATGTGATATTTTCACAGACAAAGAGGCTTCCATATGTAAACTCCAGGAAAGTCATCCAAAAGAAGCTATGTCTGAGGCTCATCCACTCAATGTATTTTCCCACTCCAATTTACTTTGTGTTTCTTGCTGTTAGAGAATGTCACATTGATTGTCACAGGTGCAGGTACTTTCCCATTTCTTACTAAATCTGAAAGTAGCATTATTGCTCTTCCAACTCAGGTAATGCTTTTTTGCCTTGGTAGAAACAGAAGCTGGATATGAATATTCAAGTATTGCTTTCCTTTCCCAAATCTAACCCACGACCATCCAACCTTACTCACACTGCTTGGATTTGCTTGGTTTTCTGGGACTAGGGAAGGTATAAAATAAATGAGGAATAATTACACATTGGTAGTGATCAATTCATTAGTGCATCTTGAAAAGTACAACCCATGAGTCTGAAGAGGTCTGGGAGAAATCTGGCCAAAAGTCATTCAGAAATGAGCAGAGGAAGGACAAAGTACTTCAAAGGTCATAACAGCCTGCCAGACCACTCAGCTCTTCCTCAATCTCATTTCCCTCTCACCACTCACCATTCTGAAATGTTTTTGAAAAAAGAGCACATAAAATGAACTGAGTTCTTCTGGAGGGTACCTATAGACATAGAGGAGCTACAGCTGTCTTATTCTCCTGTGTCAACTCTATATGCTGAACATGACCAATCGCAGCACAGGACTTCATAAACCTCTATACAAATTGCAGCATCCCTCCAGTCTTGAGATAGAGGTGACCAGGAACCACCCAATCTTTTTTTTCACAAGAATAGAGAAATTGCCAGGACATAGTAAGTGTCAAATAATGCCATGGGCTACACAAAGCACCATCACATCTCCACCTCTTACAGAAGGCATTGCTGCAGAAGGGATGATAAATGGATCTAGATATGTCTGCCCCCAACATACTGGGAGACTGAGATGAGTTGGCAGAGATACAAGTTGTCTTAGACAGAATGTGCAGTAAATTTTCCTTCTTGTCAGCAAAATCTCATCTTCTTCACCCAAGAAAAGCTCCCAGTGAATTGCTTAAGGAGAGACTGTATGAAAAGTTTGTTAAGGATCGTACAATTAGTCCCTGATAAATGTTGTTCCTCACAAAGACAAAATGGAGACAATTCTTTTTCTTTGGTGAGCAGAAGAGGAAGACTATGTCTTCTTACTTCAGGTGAGGCTTTTCTATGTTTTTCTTTTAAAGAAACAGCTAGAGTTAAAGATGGGGTATTACACTGGCAATGATATTGTCCCACTTTAAATTTAGAAGGGATCCATAAATTGCTTTCATGGTGTTTTCCAGCCAGCTGGTGGCTGTGTTGGCTGACTATCTAAGTTATTAGTGAATGATCTGGCACTCGCATTACTAGCTTTGGCAAGAAATTTTGCTTCCTTAAGGAATTTCCCATTCTGCAAATCGAAGTTTAATACCAACCAAACACCATCCATCAAGACTAATGTCTGCCTTACACAGTATGAATTACATTATTACATTCATTTCCAGTGATAAGTCTCCTGAATGTCTTGAGGTTTTTTACCATCTACTCTGTTTAGGAAAGCAAAGCAATTTCAGAATGTAACTTCAGAATGAGTTTTCAATTTATACACTCGAATAGTGTAAATTCCATTCCAGCAATACATAAAATGTTGGTTCCATGCTTTGTAACTTGCTCAGGCTGCTTGGATATTAAGACAGTAACCTCTTGTGTATTGTCATCAGTACTTAACAGATTGAGGACAATCTTTGAATTAAAATGACACTTTGCAGGTTTTGCATTTCCTAAAGTTAAGGTTGGCATCAAGACAAACCCAGGAGCAGTAGAAAATAAAATACTGTAAATTTTTTCTTAGTACGGTCTAGAGAAAATAAAAGCTTTTTAGTCTGACCCAAGTTGACACTACATGCTGCTCGTGACAAATGTCATGCCAACTCTAGTGCACTTACTACCATCACCCGCAACCTCATTAGAGCCTAAGTCAGGATTTGAAGGAATAGGTAAATTTATGTGTAGCACAAATACATTTTGGTGGTGATGACTCCTGATACAAACTTGAATGACAGGCTTCCAGCACAACAGCATACAACACACTCTTTACAAATGGAGTGGCAATGTAAAAACACCCCAAAGGCAGAGCAGAGACTGGAGTGGTCTGTAACGTGCACATACTCACCACCTGGCATCATGGGTCTATTGAAAGTATCATCTTTCAGAGAACTGAAAATGAGATTGTTTGCCACTTACAGTCATTTTAAGTTTGTCAACAGACAAATTATTGATCCTTGTACTGAGGAAAAATTCAATACAAGTTGCTTTGCTACTTAAATTCATATTGACATGTCAATTCTATGCACTTTTCATACTAATTTTTTGCCATAATGTTTCTATGGAGCTGGTAAAATACATTTTAGGGATAGCTCCTTAAGACAAAGGAAAGCTAGTCATTCTTTCAATGCAAAATGCAGTGTTTTGTAATTGATTTAATTTAAACTGGAATAAAAATAAAAGAAAGTGAAAAAAAAAACAGATTTCCTATTCAGCAAAGAAAAAATGTACATGCCAAAAAATTTCTTCTTCAATCCAATATTCTAATTAACAGTGAACTATATGCTCAACTTCAAAATAAAAATTGAATTTTTTCACTACAGATCAGACATCCTTATTTCTTTTTTTTTTATTTTTTTTTTATTTCAAAACTTAAGATCAACCAAATTTCCCTGCATTACTGCAGTGGTTGTTATGGTCATTCCTTCTGGTTGTATTTTAGAATACAGAAATGACAAAGTCACTCACTCTTTGGGTTGGAAAAGGTAGAATAAACAAGATAAAACAAAAACCTAAATGCCAAAACCAGCCCTGTTTGGAGGTATGCATATTTGTCTAATGAAAGCTATACCTTCTCCAACTAAACTCATTCATATTCATAAACCTTCCCAATTACAGACACACAACCCTTGTTTCCAGGTTTGTGTGGAGTGGAAACACAGCCAAATGAGAGCATACAATAGAGCATGGCACAGAAACTGGGTTCATGAACAGCACCTGTCATCGGCATGTTTGTTTTTTCTTTTAAAGGTCTGCTTTCTTCTCTAAAAATAAATGACTTCCTAATGCCAACAAAATATACAGCCTTATCAAAGAATTTTTCAAACTGACAGTATCAGCAACACAGAAGTGTCATCAACTGACTGAAAATTCATCTCAACAGTTTGCAAGACCAGTAACATTTTATATGCACCAATCATTACTACTTGCAAGCCCAAGTTTCAAGCTGAAATGGAAATTCTGTTGTGGTGTAGCCACAGACTTCTTTTTCAAGAAACATCTAAGATAACCACACATGACCTTGTTAGCATACTACATCACGGTGATAATTAATATCTATTTCTTGGAGACAGTTTTAGCGCAAAATAAATTAAATCAAGTATACACCAATGCTCCAAGGGTTATATCTTCAAGTGTCTTTTTTTTACCACCATTAAACTTGACTACCCTGTGCATCTTCATTCTTCTTTTTTAATAAAGACCATAAAACAGAAATATAATTGAACCAGTTGCAGGGAGAAACTGTTCTTTAACAATTTTAATAGCTTTTGAGCAAAACCACACAGTGATAACCAGCCAACTGGATACCCCAGGGGTTACCAGATATCTGTGGTAAGGGTTTTCCAATAGAAGCACATTGTATGAGACACTTCTGAACCACGTGACAACTGCTTGAGCTTTTAAAGCTCTAGCTTAGCAGATTGCTTAAAAGCATGCTTATTATTAAGCAATAAATTTAATAAACCTGCTCAGATGCCTAAAATTGCACAAATAATTGCCATGCTATGTCGTTAACTGATGTACTACAGTTAAATGTGAGTGTGAGCCCTAGGCCTTCGAAAACATGTGCAGACCACAGGATGTTTTCTTCTCCATCTATACTACCAAGTAAGTCCTGAACTGAGAGTGCCCATACTGTCCTTATGATACATCACTGTCTGGTGGACTGAGCTTAGCTTCATCCAGAAAAATCAGACATGAAGGCTTGGCCTGTCCCTGGGCTGATGAATACCTTTTGAAAGTGGTTACTCTTTCTCTGTCTCATAAAGAAAACACAAATGAAAAGGTGAAGATTAGGCTTGACTGGGGTTGAGACCAAGCTTGGACTTGCTAAGACCAGTATTTCCTGACTCTCTAAATGACCTTATATTTGAAGTGAGAATCCTACTAGTCTCCTTCAGTGTCTACTGGCACTTACATTTGAAAGTTAACCTACATTTCTCTAGTATATTTAGACAAGATAAACCATCCAGGTCTTGTTTCTAATGAGTTTAATCATAGGAATATACAGGATGGCAGGGATATCTAGACGCCATCTGTTCTGATCCCTTGCTCAGAACAGATCCAGTTACATTGGGATGCTCAGGGCTCTGTCTATTCTTATCTTGCTTGTCTCTGAGGATGGAGATCCCACATCATCTCTGTATCCCTGCATCAATATTTGACCATACTTATGATGAAAAATACTTTCCTTACATCTCATCAAAGTTTCCTATATACCAACTTGTATCTTTTGCCTTACGTCTTATTTCCGTGCACCTTCAAAAAGTGCCTGGAAATGTCTTTTCTACAAACTCTATCAAGTAATGGAAGACAGAAGTTCATATGAGCACCCTTAGTTTTCACTCCAGCCAAAACCAGTCAATTCCCTCTTCTTGTGCATCATATGCTCTGGCTCCCCAGATATCTCAGCTGTCCTCAGCTGGACCCTCTAGAGTTTGTTGATATATATACATATATCTAAACTGGGAGCCTAAAATAAAACATGGTTTTCCAGGAGTGTCCCAGAATGGCGATAATTGCCTCCCTGGACCTCTTTCCTCTTGTTAACAGAGCCCAGCATATGGTTGGCCCTCTGTGACTCAAGGACACATTATTCATTTATGTCCAACTTATCATCCATCAGGACCACAAGGTCATTTTCTATTGCTTAGTCATTTGTGCGCCAGCCTGTACTGGTTCACAGGGTTATTCTAAACCCTTGTGCTAAAGTCCTGGACTGGGAAAATATCTGGACCATTTAAATACATGTATTATAGTGAAAATGTTAGAATAGAATAGAACAGAACAGAATAGAATTCAGTTGGAAGGGATCAACAATGATCATCTGGTCCAACTGCCTGACCAATTCACAGCTGATCAAATGTTAAAGCATGTTAGTAAGGGCATTGCCCAAATGCCCCTCGAACACTTCCCATGAGAGAATAGAGATCTCTAACTGTTAACACCAGGCAATGTACAATTTTATTTCATTCTATGCTGAAAAATCCAGCTTTAAAAAGATTCCAAACACCATAATCCTGCTCTACAAACCTACAAATATGCTTGTTGTATGAGAGGTGGTAGAGGCCCCATCCCTGGAGACGTTCAAGGCCAGGTTTAATGGGGGTCTGAGCAAGCTGATCTAGTTAGAGCTGTCCCTTCTGACTGCAGGGAGGTTGGACTAGATGACCTTTGAAGGTCCCTTCCAATACAATACATTCTATGATTCTCTGTGTTCTAAATCAACTTGCTGATTTAAATTAGAAATATATTTTTTTTTCTACTGTTGGTCAAGCACAGCCACTACAGCCAAAATTGAAGTTGAGCTTGAGCCTTGTTTGTACACCACCATAAAAAAATTTACAAAGCCTAAAAACTCTAGTTTGAACTGTCTTCAAGCCTGAAGATGAAGCTGTTTTCCAGCCATGAAAAAGTTGTTTATGTTATGACAATTATTTATTGTCAAAATCTGAGAGAAGGAGAATCTGGATGAGTTCACGTAATGGTTTGCTCATGAACAGTATATGGCTTGACCTCTAGAAGCCCTGGATTCATTTCCCACCATTCCAGAAGAAAATTTGAAGAGCATGTCACCAAGCATAAACTAATTAATCATATTGAAATAATTAATCACTACTAATGTAGTGTTGTGCTCATATAGATACACAGTTTTTAAAGATAGGTCTTTAAAAGATAGGCCTTTATGGGCCATGGGCTTTACTGATTACACAAACAGGTTTGTGTTCTCTATTCCCTTGTGTGAAAATATCTCTGCCCTACCCTAGACGGATGTAGTGAGGATTTGTGCAATGGAGCTTGGAGAGTTCTCATGCACTAAATCCTGAGATTTGTGTGTCTATCGAAGACAAATGCATGAACTCATCTCTGTTATACTTACATACCTGCCACCAAACTTCATCTCGTTAAAATCAGAGTTGTTGCTATAATTATGCTTAAGTTCAGCAGCAGAAGCTTAAGTTGCAGGCACCTGAACTAGCAGTCTAGAGCCCCAATATAGCTGGTGGAACTCAGGCTGCTAGTCATGAGACTGGATGTATCCAAAGATAAACTGAACTCCAACAACACTGTTCACCAGCTCTTCTCCATCGTTAAAGAAAGAGGAGACGAGGATGGCATCCTTGGATGCTACCATCAAGCTATAAGCAGACAGACCACCTCCAGCCCCAGAAGCTGGGCCAGGGTTACTATCAATGCTCCCTCTCTACTCAGTCAAGAGATACAGGCAAGAGATACTCTATGGGACAATGCAGCTCAGCTGCTTTAAGTGCTCATGTTACATGTGCCTTTATCTCATCCCTTCCCTCTGCTGACTACACACTTACCTTTTTGGATGTGTAGTCAAAAAGTATGGATCCTGCCCAGAGTTTGCCAGTGAGATAAATGGACAAAGTCCTGCTTCTACCTCAGGTCTTTCTCAAAGTAATTGAGGGGATTTATTTCTGGAAACACCTACCTAGCATCAATTTTCACATATACGTCTGTATTTCTGAGGTGCTAATAACTTGCTGGCATTGGAACTTAGCTTGGCACACGTCCTCGCTCTTCTGAAGATGTCTCACTGTTTATTCAGGGCTGTTTACCTATAATGATATGCTGTGCTGCTTATTTAAAAGGCGCTACTTAATAAATAGAGCATCGTTTATGCTTAACAGATTGAAGAAGAAGCTTTCCCTCCCACAATGTCAAGCATAATTTGCACACTTTTACCCTCTTGATAGGGAAGCCCATCAATTTCAGCTACAAAAGACCTATCTTGTGCTAAAGATAACAGTATTGCAAACAACTCCAGTGTTTCAGGATTCTCCATTCCCTGTTCTTGCACACCTTTGCAGTTTGGACTAGATGATCTCCAGAGGTCCCTTCCAACTCCTACCATTCTATGATTCTGTGATTTTGTGGTGGTTTTTTTTTTGTTTGTTTTAGTTGTTTTTCTGTGTTGGTTTTTGTTTGACAGTTTTTTGTTTTTTTAAACAAAGCACTATAGAAATCTCTTACGGTAGGTAGAGAGAGAATGCACACAGGAACAGTTGGCTATTTCTTACTATATACATGATCTAGGTGAAAATACAAATAATCAGGGTCCCCCACAATGTGTCAGGCACCAGCTTTTGCTTGACTGCAATTGCTTCCCTGATTGCCACGCATACAGCCTCAGCAGCAATCTCAGGTTTGCAAAACTATTGTCTTCTCCTGCAGTTCACAGAAGTGAAATAAAGATGCAGAACTACCTCTGTTGCTCCAGTTTCCAGACCTTTTTCTGTCCCTCTAGCCAACAATAATTCAACCTTACCTTGATCATAGGTAAGAGATACTTTAGTATTCCTAATATGTGGACTTAATTGGTTAATTTTTATAGCCTATTATTCCTTGCCTTTCACTTCTGCCACCACTTTATTCAGAAAATGAAAATAGCTTTTATATAGTTCTAAAAAGAAAAAGATGGAATGTAATTTATTTAACATTGATTTGTGATGCAGCAAATAGGCATATTTGAAAGATCTTATCACAATCTATGTTTTCACTTGGTCAAAGTTTAGCTAAACTCAATTCCACACATTTACTCTTCCTTCAAAATTAATTGAATACATTGCTAACTATCTATCCTGGACTACTTGTATCTTTTCTATCCATTAAGATGTCAACAGAAAAGTAATTGCAAACCCAAACCAGTGCTTCATATCTCCCACCTCACTCTACTTTTGCTCTGAGTCAGCAAAATAATTTCAAAATAGATCAAAGGCTTCCCACTTTGTTGTGGCAAGACACATCACATTACATTAGAGCCATCTTTCAAACTCTCCCACTAACTGGGATGAGAATATTAAAATAAACCAATTTCCAAATTCCCATCTTGGCAAGTCAATAAAAGGGGATACCTTAGTATTTTAAAATTATATTTTGTCATGGCTTTCAAACACAATTTACTGGATGACTTTGTAACAAAAGGACAGGTTTTTATGTATGGAAAACTGTTTTTATGTCATATTAATGTATTTGGACAACATTTATTAGTCTGACCTTTTTAAAACATTGTCAATGAAGAACTGAAACAGCACTTCTTCGGCTCCTGCCGGTTTTTGTTTCCCCCACAATTCCTGCACTATCACAGCTGAGTGAACATTTAACAGAGCACCAGGAAGGAGAAAAAAGCTGTAGACCTTGTCTCCAAATTATGTGATGAGATGTTCTGCTAATACACAACTCTCCTCTTTATCTTCCCTCTAAAGTGAGGAGTTGGAATCTAATGTCATACTTGTGGGTTTTTTTCCTTCCAAGGCAGGGGCTCTCAAAATCTCGTTGACAGAAGTCACCTGTATGAACCGACATGAAAAAGCAACGAAAATGTCATACATTTTTGCATTGAATTGTGTCCACAAATTTTGCCCAGCTCTGATATGAAGCCAGTGCTTGAACGAACGTTTCTTTGTATCCTTAACTATAAAAGCTGCAACCTGCACAAGTCTGATAACAGCTCACAGCTAATGCTGAAACATTTTTCCAGCTTGCAAGAAATTCCTTTAAGAAGAAAATTGAAGAGCAACCATTAGCACCAATAACATTGCCTTCCATCCCTCCCATGGCTTGGTGCATACTGGGGCTTCTAGAGGAGAGATCTCACATTTCTGCGTAGAAAATAACACTGACTATGTGAAATCAACAGCATTCCACTGGGATAAAAGTTAAACCTTTCACAACAGCAGTAGTCAGCCATGTTGATTGTTTTAGTCTTAAATCAAAGTTCACCCTATTTTATTCATTCCCTTTGCTCTTAAAGAAAAAGGTTTTAAGCTCACAAGAGCCCAGGTCTTCTCTTCTGGAACACTCTTTCTTGTCCAAATATCAAGCTGTCAGACTGAGCCTCTCTGGGCTTTCCTCCCACTTCATCTCTCCAGAGACTTGCGAAGACTTTCTTTGCAGCTGAAATTAAACTAGCTACCCTATAATTTTATCTGTAGCTTGTCACCAGCAGTCTAAGTAATGAAGACACCTGCTGGTTGCTCACCACCCAGGCATCAGAGAGATCTCTCCTGGCATTGATTTTAATTAGCTCATTGCAATGCCTTTTGCTTTTTCATCCTCCTTTCATCAGGAAACCTTCACCCATACTCCTTTCAGAATCAGACTCTGAAGATCTTGAATTGTGCTGAGCTGCAACTGACTCAAAATTGGACCTCTTGTGTTCAGAAACTCCACTACCGAAGGCAGAGCAATAGAGCAATTGCCCTTTCTTATGCCTTACTTATTTCCATGGAGTATAAGTGGTTCAGATGTTTTGTGAATCATCTAAATTCTGTAGAATCTACATTATATCTGACCTCATTAAAAAGGAAATATTTCAGCCTCTGACACTGAACAGTCAAAATGTATTCCTGGATGAGCAAAAGTGTGAACTGCAGTTATCCATCATAACAATTTTCACAGTGCACCATATATTTATAACAGCCATTTTCCTAACAGCAGACAAGATGTGGTGCATTTGATCACATGTAAGCCCATTCCTTCGTTTCTGGAATGAAAGAACCTTAGCAAGAAATGAAACTAAGGATATACAAAAAAACCATTATCACCATGATCCAACACAGATGCAGTGAAAGGATCACATGAACCACAGCAAGAGAGTACCTGTGAGAGGCTACAGTGAAGCACAGAACTGTTGTCAGTAGTTAAAATGCCTGTGAAGCTTTTGTGGCTTGTTAACAACAGGGATTTGAACTGTGCAGGGCTGTGCTTTAGAAAGGGTTGGGAAAACCCATCTGCAGCTTGTTGCTTTGCTGCTCAAGGCTCATTGCAGCACTAGAAAGAGAAGGAATAGCTGTACTGCCAATTAAAAAAAAGGACAAGGAGAGATTTCGAGCACTGAGCCCTGGCTACCCACACTTAACATAATGGTTTTGAACTATTACAGCTAGCTCTGCTATAATAAATCTTTTTCAAAGAAGGCTGTCTCTAGCTTGCAGCAGCCCGTGCTGTTTAGCAACTGCTCACCTCCAGGACTAGGCTTATGCTGCCTTCAGAGACTTGCCCTAAAGTTGTTCCCTAAAATGTTCTCTGTCTCTCCCTGGGACAAGCAAGCAGTAAGTCCTTAAAAAGCAGCTCCAGCAAGGCTCTCTGGAGGTAGGGGTGCTTATTTCTTGGATTTTAATGAACAATACAGGCTGCCAAATAAAAAACACATTATCATGAAGAACAAGGCAGTTAAAATCCCTTCCAGATACTGAAGATTGAGGATTAAAAAAACACAAACAGGGAAAACCTCAACACTTCACTGTGTATCTGCAAGCACTGTGTGCAGGAAAAGGAAAGAAAAGCACTTAGAAGCTGCTTTATGTATCTGCTTTGGTTGTTTAATAGTTTCCAGTTACTCAGTTAGTGATGGAGAAATATGAACATGCATTACATTTTTGAGGAGTGCAGCATTCCCTATAAAAATAAAATTTACGAGTACAGTGTTTTCTGCAGAGTGGAAAAAAGGGAGGGAGCAGAGAGGGCTTTGTGAGTGATCTGAAGTTGTAGAGCCAGTTGTAGTGTTTCTGTTGCTTAACTGACAGGAAAGCAGATCTTCCCCTGGTTATGGTGCAAAACATATATTCAGGCAACAGCTGTGGGTTACAGGGATCTGTTGGCCATGTTGGAAATAAGATTTATTTACCATCTGCAGAAGCAGTTGTATTGGGAAGTGGATGGGACAAAAACTGCCATATGATCAGCTGGAGACAAGGTGGTGGGAAGCTCTTTAACTGGCTTTGTGGCTGTAGATCCACCCTGAGAAAGGGAGAGGGATGGAGAGACAGGCTGTATCAGTCCCTGAGAGACCTGAAGAAAAGCATTTCAAATTTGCCGCATGAAAGAACTCACTCACTCATTCCCATCTTCCCTTTCTGAAGCTGTAATAGAGATGGGAATTAGAGCCTGTTTTCCCCAAGCCTCATGCCAGTGACCTGCTTAGAAGAGGAACAGAATTCTCACAGAGGGGAAGAGCAGAGAAGCCTGCTTTGACAGCAGCCAGTGAAGTAGACCCACCTTACCCCAAACCTTCAGTCTTATAGGATTTGATAAATACTCTTTTCAAACTATTTTTTTCCCTGGAAGGTCTAAAAAGCAAAAATGAGTGCTTAAAATAAAAAGGAGAAAACCAGGATAAAATAACCAACAGAAATCACCTTTTTGTCTCTTTAATAAAGACAAAATAACACTTCTGTTTAAGAAAAGACCTAGATGAGAAAACATTTTGCGAATTGTATCAATGAGGGATTTTTGCTATGAAGTTGTTTCAGTAAAAGAAGGGCTTTAGCTCTTCTACTTTGGAGAACTGATGTGGTTTGAAACCTTACAGACCAAACACAGACTGAATGGGTAGCAGCGCATAACAACAACGCTGTTGAGCAGAAATGCCAGTAATTAGCTTATAGAAATTCAGACATGTACAGGCATGGTGGTCTGACAGCTGTCAATCTGGAGCTGAAGTCACCTTTTTCCAGATGCTCATCTCCTCCACCCTTCCACTGGCCGTGTGTCCCCTCGTGGAGTATGACTGCACCTGGGGTCATTCCATTGCCCGTTTCTGTCAAAACCATCAGGGTTAACAAAAAAATGACACCCAAGAAAAATCAAACCAAAAAACCAGGTATTATTTTTAGATAAGTTTATTAAACCACTTCCTTTTGGAAGGACTAGCTGGGGAGAGTAGAGGTGTTAATTCACACCTGTGAGAAGATTGCAACTTCTATGGTGGGACAAGAAGGAGCAGTAGAAGGTGGTAACACAATGACCTCAATCAACCTCCAGTAGCAAGTGCTCCTTCCTCACAGTGGTGCTGACACTACTGAGAAGTTCCTTTTTTTTTGACCCAGATGATAATATACTATGTAACAAACAGAGCATTTTCTGCCTCCTTTGTTTGTGCTAGAAACTATTCATCCCACTAGGTTCATTCTGATCCTTTCAGCAGACTTACATGGTAACCCACCTCTCTCTCCCAAGAACGATTTAACCTTATGAAGAATCATGATGAATCATCACAATAATAACTCCATCCTTCTTGCCACTGTTGACCAATTGGACCTTTCTCTGAGCCTTACCTTACCAGTCAGTTATCTCCAGCTCCTCTAAGGACTTTTAAACTCAGAAAAGAACAGTTTCACTGTTATTCAAGGCCATTAAACCCTCTCAATAGCTATGCTACTTTTTGAGGACGATCTCATTTTCTACGTTGATCAAGTACCTAAGAGGCCAAGCCATGCATTAGGTGCTGTACAGAAACAGAACCTAATTCCACCTCCTGCATGAGCTAACCCAGTGCTAAACAAGACATATGGGATGGTTGCAGATGGATAACAGGGAATGAAGAAATAACAAGGTGTTAGTGGTCAGCACAACAGTGAGTAGAAGGTCGCTAGTAATCAAAGTACCATATTCATTGGCAGAAGGAAGTACATTCCTGTTCTTCAGCCTGCCAGCCGTACAAGCCACTCATCATATTCCAGATCCTGATCTTAACTTGTAAGGCATATTCATTCCAAGTCACAATGTGTTGTTCCATATTAGTCACTGTTCCTAGTATTTCTTATCATACTAATTAAGCCCAGAGAATCTTAAATTCTGTAATCCATGCACTGCATTTGTATTACAGTACATAGTATTTTAATTGAGCAGCCAGCTCATTATTGCTTAGGCTTAGACTATGGGATAATGAGTTATTACTGCTTGCCTCAGTTGATTTCTGAGCTAGGAGGCAGCAGAAGGAGAGCTGTCATGCATAGCTGATGGCATTGCCTCACTATGGAAGTGTTTAGGAGAGGTTGTCATAAGGAGAAGCCCAAGCCTCTAGGACAGAAAGCAAAAGGAAAATTCAAGGAGAGTGTCAGGGGCCTGAATTTCTTATTTTCTTTTAGTAGTAAAAATAATTAAGCCCACGCTTCTGTTGGCAGAGCACTAAACACTATATCAGTCATCATTTCTACCAAGCAATGGTATTTGACTCATGAAGTAGAAGAAACATCATCATGTCATGGACAAAAATCAGACAGATATATCTTTTCAGTCTTGGATGTACTTGCTGAGCTGTTACATTCTCATATCTTCCTCTACAGCCTAGAAATCAGCAAGTCCCATTTGCCAACAACTGATTCTACCCTTTCTCATCTTTTTTTCATGTTTCAAAACTCAGTGTGAGGTCATAGGGAAGATATTCCTAAGACACCTGTTGTTCTTAAAATGTTTGCAATTCAATCAGTTTTCATTTTAATGGCTAGGAAATGCTAATTCCAATCCACCATGAACTCTTTTGTGACATATGTGAATATGAGCCACCAAATAAAAACGTATCTAGGTATTTACCATTAGTATCGAAACTCCTTGTGGCTACTGCTCACATGTTACCCTCCTTCTCAGATGGCTTTGAAGTATTACACCTTATTTTAAAGGCAGTGGGAATAGGGGTTGGGATGGGACATTTGATTATAGGATTTAGATACAGAATAAGCACCATTAGAAAATGAACTGTTATTTCCTTGTCTCCTAGGGCAGAGTTTTACTGTCTACAGTATTATCTTCTCAACCTTGAACTCATTATTCAGACTTAAAAAGGCAACCATCTATAGCTCTCCCCACACCTCATTCCATATCTTTTGATAACAACATTATATATTGATGGAAACAGAGATAAGGATGCATCATTTGTGTGTGTTCTGACTGACAATACCTGAAAGAGTGCTGGAGGAGTGGGAGAACTTCTTCTTTGCTCTAGGCTATAGTAGGGTTTTCAGTGCCCTGATGTCAGTCCCTTCACACTGTCTTTCACAAAATCCACAGAAGATACAGTGCAACATCATACGTGAAACCATACCCAAGACCCTGCTTACCCTGAAATGCTGATTCTTTCAGGGTTTCCTTTCCTAAAGTCAACCACCCCTGGACTAGTCCTTTTGCCTGGTCATACTCTACCTGGTCAAACCCACACTGCTGGGGTTTAACTTTGACCAGTGTTCACAGCACTTCATGCAGGTGTGAGAGGCTATAAGTACTGTGAGAGTCATGAGACTGTGAGGGTCAAGAATGCCGTATTGTCCCAGACCAAGGCTGAGAGGATATGGGAGGTCTCAGGGTCTGATTAAATACAAGTGCAGAGGGAGGAAAACCATGCACGCTTCTCAAGAGTAGTCATCCTTGGAGTGAACCATCCCATATCTAGCTTTCTCCTCAAGCAGAGCTAGTCTATTCTCTGCAGAAGAAAGACTGTAAGCCAGCTAGGAGGGTCTATAAACCAGCTAACATATTGTTGTGATCAACGGACCAAGGCCTGAGAAAAAACATATGGTTAACACATATGGCACTACTGATGCCTTAGATCCTTAGATCCTTTATTCCAGTAGAGCAATACAAAAATAAATTCAGCACAGTTCAGATATTGTACCCTGGGGATTGACAGAGAATAAAGCCATGGTTTTACTCATGCCTCATATTGATGTAATAAGCTTGAATCATGCTCTGTAATCCTGGCTTCTAAACTGGGTCCTATTTTAAAAATCAAGGTGAAATATATTAACTTCTAAAGAGTATTTTCATCCCTGTCAGTCTGAGGAGAGCATTGTTTTTCAGATAGTAAGTCACAGCATTAAATACACTTAAATCTCTAAAAGAAAAACCTGTGAGGAGCTTCTGTATTTATCTGGATGTAATTTGTGTTCAGAAGGTCACAGAGCTGATATCCTTGCCTGGCCTATATTCTGTTTGATTAAATAAGACAGTGCCTTCCATTGAAGGTAATATAACACATCTAGCCCTCCTTTTTATCTAAACCATAATCTGTTGTGAGGTGTGAAGTCCTCCAAAATTGCCACCAGACAGAGTGACAGTTTGGGAATAAAGCCATTAGAAGAGTTCAGCAACTCCTGTACTTGTTTAGTTGTGAGACACTTCTCAGAGCTAGAAGTAGTACCACTAAGAGATTCTTAATTTCTCTTGAATCCTGGAAGAGTAAAAGGTGTGCATGTGGCAAAACTGACCTGAGAAAATTAGTGTAAGAGCTGAACTTCCATTTCACCTAGCTACTTTAAATTATTTATTACTTCTAGTACAGTTAGACCTACTATTCTCAATCAAACCAAGGCTATAGATTGTAGTGTAAAAGAAATAGCTAATTGTATAAAATAGCACAGGCTGTAAACAGTGGGCAAAGTTAGTGGATAATAGAAAGTAAGACAGAGAATAATCAAATGGGCAAAAAAAGTGAATATCCGAGGTGTAGACACTGCTCAAGACCACTCTACAGCAGTAATCATGGCTAATAGAAACAAAATTACTATGGAATCACTGAAATAGGAAGGGATGATTGACTGGTGTTATGTGCTTTGTCTCTGATTGCTTTGCCTACTACTAGCAAGGAAACAGTTGTTAAAAATTAACCATTTATATGAGTGACAGACTATCAGCAACACTAAAAACCCTCACCAAGTTCCCATCTTCTCAGTACCCCTAATATTTTGTCAAAACAGATGTTATCTACAGCATTGCCGAAAAGGCCAGCAATTTCTGCCTATTTCAAACTATGTAACCTAATTTACTGAAATCAATCCACATGTGCAGATTAATTTGGGGCTGTAGATCTCTGAGTGTGTCTCAATTTCTTCAGCGAGAAAAGAAAATGAAATCACGTCAGAAAGATAGACCAGCTGTAAGAAAAGAAAAGCTAGCTGATAGTTGTATAAAGGGTCCTTCAGGGCTACGATATTTACCAAATGTAAGAGGCTGGCACTCACAAAAGTGTGAGAAGAAATCTCCTTTTGTGAAAGCACAATCCAGAAATGTCTCTCCAGTGCAAAACCAGAAGATAACATTTGTCAAGCCTGATTTCTTACTTCTTTGGAAAACTTCCTGAGGCTTTGTAGGCTGCAGCTTGATCCTTGAAATGACAACTTTCAAATTCTACATGTTTAGCAACAAATGGGGAATTTGGCATCAACTATCTGCTGAATTTAGCGCAGCTCCCTGACTTGTGCTCTGCCAATTGACTCAGTTTTCATAAAATCAGCACAGTAAACAGTATTCCTGCTTTTCTAGGATAAGTTTATTTCCCTTACCAAAGGCTGCTTGGTCTCAGCCACCACACACAAAGACATGCAAACCAATGACACTCCCTGCTCCCCTGTTTCAGGAATACTCTTGCTTGCCTCCCTGCCCTGCCTGCCAGCAGCACTGTGTGTTTCTTTCATTCTTTCCATACTGGAGGCTCTGTGGAGAGTGATCTATCCTGTTAAAGTGTCTTTAAGCAGGCTGAATGTAATTACCTGGACTGGAATATATCCAGGACTGTATTTAACAGCTATTAAAAATCTTGTTAACCATTTGTCATACCTTCTTAAATTGCCACACGCAGTGACAGCTTGGCATTTGAAAGATGGTAGTTCAGAACAGCACTGCTCTTACACTGGTGTATTGCCCCTCAAACAGCGAAAAAGTAAATGTCCCAGCCATGGGGACAATGTGATGGATTGTACATCAAGAGACTTTGCAATTCTCATATGCTTTGCACCCAAACATCTAAAAATTTGCTGAATTAAGCCTTGGCAAAACGTTGAGTTTGGTAACTAGCTGTTAGTTTCAGCACAGGAAGATTAGCAATGTGTCTTGTCAAAAGTCCCAGAGAAAATTTACGGCAGAGCAGGGATTGGAAATATCCTGGAGGGCTCACCTTTCCTGCCCAGGGCCCCCACGCCCAAGGCTCTACAGGCACTTTCAACACAGAAATAAGCTGGTAAGGACCCCATGGTCCAGACTTGCACTAAGGTGTGAATGCAAGATTTGTGCCTGCAATTCACAACTCCTGAATCTATTAATTATGATAAGTAAAGACTCACAGCAAGGAAAACTTGAAAAAAATCCTTGCCAAAATCTCCTACTTCTCAAATCCACCTCTCACTTCCACATTTGGGGGTTCTTTTTGAAAAATCTCTGCCATTCCTAGAGCACTTTCCATGAGACAGAAATCAGGCTGTTCATGAGAAAAATGGCCCCAGTATGGCTTCGGAGGTTGATTGCTACAGCATAAGCTCTGGCTGCTTGATATTTTATGGCAGTGGACAGAGTCCAAGTTGACCTTTCAATACAGTGTTACATGAGCATATTTGAAGAGGAGGAACTGTTGGGAAAAAGCTGTTTGTTGTGGAAATGTTGATGTATAACTGGTTTATTTGTAAATTAACTTGCAGATGACCCCACCATTTCTTCCTGCACAGCTGGTGCAACACATGCTGTGAAGGGAATTGACCTGCTATTCTTAGAGTGTAAGCTATTCAATTAAAGTACTTACAAATGGGTTCATGACTGTAGCTCATTACCAGCAGACAGCTTCTGCTTTATAGACTCATTTTTAATATGCATTTATATTAAAATGAGATGTTGCAGCATGATCCAGTTTTCATTACAAGTTCTGATCTTAAAAAGAAGTGGATAATAAATCCCAAGTTAAATCTCACAGCTACTTATGCCATGTACCAAGTGCTAATGGGGAAAGCAAGTACTGTAGACAAATAAAAGAAAGTGACTTTATTCTAAGAAAGTGACTTATCTCTAGACTTGTATTCTCTATGTTCTGAGCCTATCATAAGCATTACTGAATGTAGCACTCACTACTAATTCTTCAAATACTCGGTGCCAGTGGTGTTTGCTTATACAGCTGTACTTGTTAATCTGCTGAAGTCCTGGCTAAGGGAATTCTTGATTACTCTTAGCCACAAGGATCTTGTGACCTTCCTCAAGACTGGCTGCCTTCATCTGGCTGAAAGTAATGAGACTGAGTGAGAGTCAGATTCTCTTCATAGTTTGTCTGGTTACATGCTTAACCTTGAGAAAGCCCATGTTTCTTTTAGGAAAGAGAGAATCACCAACTAAGCTTTGTTGTTAAAATATGTTGGCCCCTTCATTTACTTCTGAGCTTATAAAAGGTCAAGTGCATGTGCTCATCTTAGTGCACACAGTCTAAAAGGAGGTTTTGTTGGTAAGGTACAGCAATCTTCACCTTTTCTGAAAAAAACTTGACAGCTTCTTAAACAAAAACAATCAATCAAGCAAACAAGCAAATCCAAATGCCTTAACCTGAAGAATGGAGTATGGCAAAAAGCTGAAAGAGAAAGATCTGTTTTAGAGAAGTGCTAGGAAGATGTGTCCAGCTTAGATAAACAGAAGAATGAGACTTGTAGAATGTGGAAGAAGTATGAAAAGAAGACCACCATAAGGTGATATAGAACAGCCTCAAATACCATCTGCTCTCTTTATAAGCTGTAAAGAAAGCTTTAAAAGTCAATATTTCCTGACTTCTATGAGAGATTCATTTCCCTTTCACCCCAAAGCAGGCATCTAGTTTAAGTTAATTGTCTTCCCCTAGTGAAAGGCAGGACCATTTATCCCAAGATAAAAAAGGGAAGTGAAATATATCACGTTCTGTAAGTCAGTCTCCATTACCTACTGGGTGAACCTTGAAAAGTATGTCAGATACAGGTGTCTGCATTGTGGACCACTAACGTGAGCTAAGAGGATCCTCACTTCAGTTAGCAGACATGGCCTCATAGCTAGTGGCTAGCTTACAAAAGAGGTGCTGTTAGCAATGGACCGAGCCAAGACTGATGCTCCAAGAGAGCAAGAACGAATATAGAGACTGGATTGTGCAAGAGCTGGGTTGAAACACTTGGTTCTCAATGATCCCATACCAGAACTCCACATTGACCATGACTTGTAGTCAGATATATGAAATGTAGTTACTTATAGTCTATCACTGTCATTTTGCATCAGGTAGCACTAGATAGGTGAACTCAAAGTCACAAGGGGTGCAATTTTCAATCTCACCTTGTTTTAATTCCACCAAAGTCATTATTAAATTAATTTTATTACAGTGCATGGTTACAATCAGAACGTAGGTAGACGAACACTAAGAATTCAAGAATACTATGATTCTATGAATTTCTGGATATCTTATATACCCCTGTATCATTATTTTCAAAATTAATGGATAATTTTAAAAATCAGATGATCATCTGTACTTTTCCCCCTCATTTAGTCACAACAAAAAAGATTGGGCTCAATCCTTCCACAGTGCTGTGCTTCACCTCTGGAAAACTTTTGCCCCAAAGTCCGTACTGTTCTAAGAAAAGTATATAAAAGCAAAATTTGTAAGGATGGGGATGAAAGCAAAGTCTGGAAGCCTGACAACACTTCCTATCATGAAACCTACAACAATCTACAGTTTCCATAATAATTCTGTTCATGCAGTGGTTGAATCAAGATATCCCATTAACTTAATAATCTAACACCAAGATAAAATAGTGTAAATAGAATTAGAGTAACAAATACAATGTAACCAAAACAAAACAAAAAAGATAATTGAAGCCTTTTAGTTTAATGCTGCCACCTAGTAATGCCTGGAGCTCATCCTGAGTGGGATCAGGCAATAAAACAGAGTGGGAAACATCACTTGATGCACCACAGAACCAGGGCCCATTGGGTGTGTCCTGAGACAGGAGAAAACATTTGTGATGCTTTTCTATTCACTGTAAATCAGCAAGATAGTTTCTTCTTCTATGGCCCATTTCTGCCTCCTCCAAAAAGGTAGACCTACTTTGATTTTAATTTCCATTGTGTTCACTGAAAAATTTTCTCCACTGCCCATTTAATACATTAATCACCTCAAAAGCTGAAGCACTGTTCTCTTTTAGATACCCAGACAGCTCACTACCTTTCTCTCCCCTGTACTAACTAATCCCAGGTTTACCTTTACTGGACTGGTAAACTGCAGCTGAACTTATTTGTTTCAGACCAAATCTGAAAATTCTGCAAGCCCCTCTCATTTTTTTCCTAAAGAGTTTACATATCTTTTTGCTTTGGTGGGCAAAGTAGAGATAGAATTGCTGCTTTGTCTTGTATTTCCCTACCATCTAGTAAATGTAGTTTCCCTTTTCGCTCTTTTTTATAGCTGTAGTGACTTCATTGGTGGAGAGCAGCTTTTTGCTGCCAAAGTGAAAGCTCGGGACAAGCTCTGCCACAGAGTAAGGGAGCTCAGTGTTGCTGGCCGCTGCTGATGCAATTGATTAACTGGGGAGACTGCTGGCACGCCTTCATGCCAATGAGATCAGAATTCAACCTGTTCCTGTGACTAGCTCATGCAACCTCACATTTATTCAAAGGTGTTGCAAGCCGATACTTGGAGGGACTTTCTCTGTCTACACTATCAGTAGGCCCTCATGCCTAGACTTGGAAGACCCTTCTCAGCAGACCTGAGTCTGTAAGAAGGTGAAAGGGAAAATGTCCATAAGAAATCTATCACAGCTCTGTAGTAAACACAGGGAATGCACAGACTGGTTCTGGAAAGCATTGCTCGCCTTTGCAGATTTGTGCGTGCTAGTGCAAAATGTTAAACAAGATTAACTGACATACACCGAGTTTCCTAAAGAAACCCAAGCAGCTCTCACTCATGTGATGTTTCAACTAACTGGAATAATCATTGACACTGGGCTCAAATGGGGAAGCTCTGACTTGGGATGGGGCTGTCCAGACCTCTCTGTTTTCACAACCCACCTGCATATTTGTGAGACCAATTCCACTCCAGCCTAGCTGGTGGAATAAGGTCCTCCTGCATGCACCTTCATTGCAGATTGTCCTCTTGAAGACGTGGGTGAGCCTCCTGTTGCTTTGCAGTACTTCCTAGCCAGGTTCCTATTTGTTCTTTTAAATACTCAAGACACAAATTGCTCTAAGCTCTTGATTTATAAAAATGTCTACTTTTAGTATCTCTTCTTTTTTTATCCTCCACAACAACCACTGGAACACAAGTAAATGCTAGTTAAACACATCAATTGATTTTTACATCAAGGTGTAAGTGTTTTGGCATCAGTAGCCTGAGAGGGAAAAGAAATAACAAGGTTCATACATTTGTGCCATATGAAAAGCCACATATTCTTTCTCTCCAGATTTGTTAATGTATTTTCTAAACAACAACAAAAAAAACCAAACCTCCTGTGCTTAATAAGGTGTGAGGCTTACACTACTGGCCACCAGACTGGGGTGAAGATATTGCATGCTCAAATATACTACTGTCTATCAAAGGATCATCTTAAAAGATCCAGCAGGAATGGGTTCTCTGTAGTGCTACAAGCACAACAAAAATACGGTAAAAAATCATCAGTCACAGGAGTGTAATGAGAGAAGGGCTAGAAAGAGGTATAATGTACAGAAACATGAAGTGACTTGCTCCATGTGAAGCTGGGACCCCACATATCCCTATGTTCCTTGGAAGACCCTACTCATCAGAGAACACAGCCCTCTGCAACAGCAGTCAAATATAAAGGTCTCATTCTGAACTCCTGAGCCTGCCATTTCCTCCCCAAGATTCCTAAGCTGAAAGCATTTGTAGTGATATAAAGTTCATAACAGAGAGCTCCGTTTTGGACTTTCTGTCTGATGAGCCTTTGTGAAGCCCTTTTTCTGCTGTTTATAAGAAGCAAAAACCTTCATTTTTGTTTACACCAATTAGCACTTGTTTCCTGAAGTCACAGCACTGGGACCAAGTCCAAAGTGAATAATGACAGCCTATGTCACTCAGGCAGGCACTGAGCATGTCAGCTGAGCCTCAGTCTGAAGAAGAAATGCACCTCTGCAGTGAAGTGTGTTAGTTTGGGGTTCATCCTTTTTACACTGAGCTCTTACAGATGTCATGTATCTTCACAAATGAGTCAAAGTTGAAGTAGTTACTGGGTGTCGATGTATTTCAAAGCCTACTTAAAAGAAATTAAGGGCTCTTCACATCCAGCATGATTGTCACATTTGGCTCACGCTACACGTTGAAGCATAAGGAGAGCACAACCTTGGGTGATTTACACCTCAAGCTTTGTACTGGTCTGTGTTTCTGCATCCTTACAGCCCATTTAAACTGTGTTCGTGCCAGATGAGGATGAATGCTATCTGAGACAGTTCTGGGAATTACATTTGAGGATTCATAGGACAGAAGCAAGCAGAGACTGCTTTGGAAAGGACTTGAACCCTGTCTTTATTGATATACTCTGTCTTATTAAGCAGCTCCATGTGGAGAACAAGACTTGGTGTTCTTGTTTTTGCTGTGCTCTCCAACAAGGCAGACTTTCCTCATCATAGGCCCGGTGATTCAAAGCTTCACCAGTAGAATATAGGAGAGGTTTGGGTGATGGTACTTCCAACTACAGTATATTGTCTACGGTTCCTATTTAAATTTGCTGCCAAAGGCTGTATTTTTTTTAATTAGAGCGAGTCCATCAGTCCCCATCAGTCTTACTGTGGCTTTTCAAAGAAGTAGCAGAGGCAGGAAGAAGGCTCACATGCTGCTGAGCTGAACTCAACAGAACTGGCCTGAAATCCATTTCCTCACAACACAGTTTGACATTTAACAAAACAGTGGAAAATAACTACAATTTCATTTTTATTGTGCTAAGAATGTGAATATCGAGACCAGAAAATGGCATCTTCATTGCACCTGGAGAGTTGGGGCAGTGGGAAGTACGTAATCCATAAGTTGATTTTGATTTTGCATTTAAATGCCACTTTTTCCCACCAGGGTTGCTGAATGCCTTTAATTAAAGAAGTATGTTTTTAATTTACATCTTGGCTTTCTGAGAAATAACTAGTTAGATAAATGAAAGAAAAGAAACATGGTCTCGTTGCAGGTCTCAGCAGGCTGTGTGTCAATAGCAATCTCCAGGATAACATTTTTATTTCTGTAAGATAGACCGCTTCCTTTGTTACTCAACTTCCTTAGTAATTATACATAATAACTACAGTTTTACATAATGGCAACACTTATATATAGCGACTGCATGGGCCACAACAGCTTAACTTTTACTATATTGGTCTTTTAGCTTTTGATTGTATAATATTTAAGGAAAGAGAAGACAACATACACACCAGCGAACAGCTAGCATCAAGGCATGTCTTCACTCTTAAATGAAAAATAGTGTGAATTTATTGGAAGAATGGGAATGAAACTGTCTCCAAATTACTTTAAAATGCCAGACTTCAAGCAGTGGGAGCTACTTGCTAAGCACATAAATTGTCCTTACAGTGAGAGGAACACCAGAGCCTGGGTACATGGTGGAGAGAGCCACAGCTCCAGCAGTTGTCCAGCTTGCATCTGCTTGTATGAGTCAGCTCTTGTAATAAAAAAACACCTTAGTTTTGTAGTTGAAACATAGGTAGACAACTTAGAAAAACAAGTGTTAAATTAAAAGCTGCAAGGGTGGAATTCCAGCCTGTCAGGAATGCTGACAGTCCAGACACATGCATGCCAGGAAGTTTCTTCTGCCCGGGAGCTTCTGGCATGCTACTAGACTGAGCAGACATCTCCCAAGGGCTTACCTTATAGAGGTCAGTGAATGACCTTCCTCTACTTGAGCAGGTTTAACAGCTCTGCCAGTGCCAAGGTCACAGAAAGGAAGTAGTTATTTAAGTCACTGATTCTGCAGTATTGCATCTGTGGTCCTTTCTACATGTGCTGCCCACAGCTGTACTTTTTTATTTTATTGGAATGGTTTTGCAGTTCCCCAGGTAGTTCAGAAAAGACAGTGCAAGTTCAAGGAAGCAAGAGAGGCTGAGGAAATGGATAGCATTACTAACATCAAGGAAAGTTGGCCTCTATATTTGCTCTTACCTCCATTTTCTAAGGCAATTGTTCGTATATGGTTAAAGAATAGAAAAAAAAAAAAAAAATAAAAAGTACCCAAGAAGTTTCCAATAACCTTTCAGAAGGAATTTTAATTTGAAAATATTTCCTGCTCATAAAGAAAACAACTGAAGGAATTAATCTAGAAGCCATCTTCTTTTGGCAACAGGCTAGGTCATTGGCTCCCAGAATGCTAATATCCTGAAAATAAAGAGTAAAAGGTGCAGGAAATATAAAAGAGTGTATTGGGTTTATGTGGCAAGTTTTTAGTAGTGAGAAGCTGCTAGAAGCTTCCCTTATGTCCGATAGGGCCAATGCCAGCCGGCTCCAAGATGGTCCCATTGCTGGCCATGGCCAAGTCCATCAGTTACTGTGGTCGTGCCTCTGATAACATATTTAACACGGGGAAAAAACTGCAACCTTATCAGCATTCAGAAGAAAGGAATGAGAATATGTGAGAGAAACAACTCTGCAGACACTTGCTGAGTGATGCCTTTGTCCTTATCTTGACCTGTAAGTCTTTCATTGTACTTTCTTTCCTCTGTCCATTTGAAGAGGGGGAGTCACAGAGTGGCTTTGGTGGGTGCCTGGCATCCAGCCAGAGGGTCAACCCATTACAAATAGTCTTTGTGAGCAAGCTACTCACTGGCTGTGAAATTGCAATGAAAACTTGAAAACCACGAGTATAGTAAACGCATGGCAAAGTGCTGGTGCCAGAGGTTTCTTTCCCAATCAGAAGGTACATTGGGGCTGACAGTTTTGTCCTCTGTCTGGGATTCACCACATGGAGCGAAGAGATTTTTCCCCATTAATAGTATCAGCTAGTATGTTATAAACTACTGTTTCATATGAATCAATCCTCCTCTCTATCACATTCTGACTGGAAATACACTGAGTGAAAGCAGTGGGAAAGAGCAAGTGCTGTAGGGTGAAAAAAGAGGAAGCTGGAGAAGGGAAGGGGAGATGTTACTTTGCTTTGGCCTGTGAAGTCCCAGTTCAGTTCCTGTTGAACTTGTCAGAAGCTTTTGTTGCCCCATCAGTGAATGTCCCTTTCTGCCCTGGGAGGGTCTGGTTAGCATTATCTATAGTATATTTTGGATGCTTTCCCAGATATTTCTGTGAAGACAAGGCCTTTTTCTGTATTGCACTTCCCTTTTGCTCTAATAACCTTTCCATGCCACTCCAGGATTAACTCTGCTGGCTCTCTGCTGTGAACAGACAGATGATATACAGGCTGGGGTGATTCCAAGGTTTTGGGGGACTATGTTTTGTATGTTTGTCACCCTTAGCGGTGACACAGAACCAGCCTGGTTCAGTTGTAGCAATATTTCCACTGTTCCGGCTGTCAGACCCAAGTTTACCAAGTCTTTCACTCATTATGCAGTACATAGTATGCAAAGCTATCACCTCTTGATCTCCATCAGCTTGTACAGCATTGATGCTTTGGGTGAACGGGAATTCCTTCACCATATCTTCATTATGCCATCCTGCCACCAATCTACTGGCTTTCTGAGTGCTGTACTTCCCCTGTTTCAGCTTCGTAACTGGCATGAAAAGCCACATCAGCAGAAACTCTCAAAGATGAGACTAATTTCACTGGTGAGGTTACAAATAAGTTAGATGACAGTGGACTATGATAAATTGGAAATGGCAGAAGGTGGATTGGAGAATTAGGCTGTTTTAGTTCTTTGGTCGTTCTCTTTCAATAGCTTGTTCTGTTCAGTGGACTCTATCAACATCTGAAGAAGATATATCTTTCTAGGTGTCTCAGAGACTCTATGGATCTTCTGATTCTCTCCCAGCTCTTCAAGGCACAGTTTCCCACATAGTAGCTTCAGGAGGGTTCCACCACCTCTAGCAGTCAGACTGTCTCTACCTTGCTCATCCACACAGCTCCATTTGACATAGGATTGACCAGTGGATTAATGTCAGTTGTGGCAGACAACCCAACATATGTCAGGAACGTCCTGGAGCCTGAGCCAAAAGGTTATAATCCCCCCACCCCTCATTACCTTCACTTAGCCAATCACTTGTACTGTGTATCATGCAATATCCTTGCTGATACCACTTTCTACTGTGTGCCTGTCAAGAGCTTTCCAACTGAGTAATTACTTCATTGATAGCCTGAGTGTTGTGAAAAACTCAGATCATTATCAGGAACATGTGTTTGGTTAATGCTATGTAACCTGAAATGCTATGTTGAAATATTTCCTATTCTTCTCTCTGTATTTGCACAGGAGTTTTGTACAGCTCTTATTTAGTCCTTTGATGGCACAGAAAAATCATGCCTGCTGCTCTAGCACCTACCTGAATTTCTGTCGTTGCAGGAAGCCTATCAACTTCTCCTCCATAATAATTTGTTCAGGTACAGAAAATTCTCTGCTTTGGTTTCACACACCATTCTCCTGCAAAAACCTCTGCTGATCCTCTACTTCACACCCTCCAGCATTTTCAAGGATCCCTGCCACTGACCTCATGCCACTTGTTTTATTTTTTGCTGCTGTTTCCATTAAGGAACCTGCTGTGAGTGGACATGGCTGATACATCTGAGCTTTGACACCCCAAACTGTACTGGGTTTATCAGCATGTGTTTCAAATCTGTACCTCCTGGGTAGTTCTAGAAACCAGCAGGTCATGAGACACCAGCACTTGTGGATCAATCTAACAAACCATTACATGCAAAATTCGCGTGATACAGAGCTAATAATGGTCAGTCACACTGGATTTTATTCTTGCTAGTTAACATTCATTTCATTGAAATGCATTGTTTCATTGAGAGACAGGCTTGAACTCTACAGAGAAGGAGACAGAGCACACTTCCAGACACAGAGCACCCTAGAAAAAGTTGTCCCACAGATCCACTCTGCTATGGGTAACCATGTGAATAACTGTGAGCAGGATCAGGGATCTGATCTGACTATAGGTTTTTTTCTGGTTAATCCCAGTAGGAGTGTGGCTTATGCAAAATTCAGTATAGAATTAAGACTAATAACTCACTCTATTGACTCTCAGTTATAATGTATGTAGTTTTGTATTGAATTTCCTTTTTTCTTTCTCTTATTCCCAGTTTCACATATGGCTTCTCCTTACCCTTCAGCTGAGTATGTATGCAAAAGAGACAAGTCCAGACAAAGACCTGATGAGACCAGCCATGATCATGCTGAGCAATCACAAACACAAATTTAGATTTGGAGAGTTTTCCGTGTCCAGTTGGAAGAGATAAATTTGCATCTTTGTTGGGACGATATGAAGGAGTTCCTGTTTGGAATGCAAATCAGCACACAAAGACAGAGACTTGGTTCCTGTGTTTTGTTTAGCTTGGGTTGTCTGAAACCCTTGTTTGACCGGTTTAATGCTTAAAGGATATTTCTACAAGGGTAAAGAGCATGTATGTGGCCTTTTCCATCTGCAAAAAGGCTCCAAAGTCAATGGTTACAGCAGTTGCACCTTAACGTTCATGACATTTACAGCAACGTGTGTTCGTTCATCTCCGTATTTCAGGCTGCCTAGACTATAATTTTATTTTCTGGAAGGGTTCTGTCAAATAAATTGTAAAACATTTTTAAATAATTTTAGTTTCTATAAACTCTATAAATCAGTTAATCAATCAATCAATGAAAAC
>JAVSBS010029533.1:8748-19542 GCA_033124195.1 Coracias cyanogaster
TCGAGATCTCTCTTGTATTGAGGTGCCCAAAACTGGACACAATACTCAAGGTGTGGCCTCACCAGTGCTGAGTACAGTATGGTACAGAATGCTGCTCTAGGTGAAATAAAAGGACAGTAACTGGATGTGGCCCTACTGTAAGTTGTTTTCTGGATATAAAATAATGTGAGCAGCACCTACAAACAGGGCATTCTTGATTTTTAAAGGTTAAGTTTGAGGTTTTAGGGTGGTTACAAGACAGGTAAGCTACTATATGCTCTTTTTAAAATACCATAGTTAACTTAAACACGCGATACAGGTTGGGTAGCTCTACTCCTGTCTCCAAGGAATCACAGAATAACCATTAAGTTATGAACTCTACACAGCCACATATCTGATAACTGTTTTCCACAGGCTCAAAATTAATAATTTTCATCAGCATTATTGTTAAAAAAATGGGATCCTAAAACAAGCCAAAGAACAGAATCTGCTATCAATAGTAGATAAAAGAACCCATAAATATTATGATTTAATTCAGCAGTTTTATAACAGAGTAGTATCTTGTTTGCAGAACTGTATCAGTGTTCAAATTTAGAAAGTGAACAATCTAAAACGCTGCAAATTCATGCTAGCATCCAGTGCTCTAAAGCGAAACCTGAAGTGTAGAAAATTATCCATAATTCTACACAGAGTGAATTACAAGACTTGCAATGATAATACCCTGGAATCAGATTAAAAAAAAAAATATATTCTATTCAGAGCTTATCTTGCACTCTACCAAAAAACTAATTATTATTTGCACAGCTAAAGACTTGATATAGATGAATAAGCGCTTCATTTATCATATATGTAAAGCTCTACCAGAGCCAGGACCAAACCAGTCCTGACCCAACAGATCTTTACTCTGTCCATGTTGCAGAACATATTTGAATCAGTAAGTGATATCAAAATCGCATTATAAGAACATACGCTATCTCTGGTGTGAAGCAGAAACCATCAGCAGGAGAACAGGGGAAACCAAAATGGACACAGCACAGAACACAGAAAATGATCACAAGCATAATCCGAGATTATTTCAAAGTATGTACGGTACCACCAGTGACCCAGGCAGTCTGAGGGTAGACAATACACTGCAGCACAGACGCACTCCAGCCACCTTTAACTGTGCTGGATCTGTACACCATGCCTTCAAATACTCAAGCTCCTCCATCCAGGTCCCTCACTGCTTGAGCTCTGCATCCGAGCTACAACCACCATCTCCTTCCTAACCTCAACAGATTTCTCCTTCTACCCCACACCAAATGCTCGACGCTTTTTCTGCACACCCCTCCACTGCTGCCTGCCTGTCCTCTCCAAAATCAACCTACGCCACCTTGACGCGCCACAGCCGCCAAAGATCAGGCCGCTGATTCTCCTCTTGATGCAACTGTAACAGCCTTTGGGCAGATCCTCCTCTGAGCCCGCGCTAAGTAGACACACCGTTGCTTGCTTCCACCTTTGTATAGATAAATGCTCCATCAAAATGCCACTTTTTCCTCTTTTCAATCTTTTCATCATGTTTGCCTGGTGTCTTTGCCTCACTCACTTCAGTGAGCTGACATCTGTTCTCATTAGCTATTTTACTGCTACCACAAATAGTGTTTCCCTTCCCCCAAATCTGTTGTATCTTGACATATATGAAGATTTGAGCTATCTTGGTACAGACATTTTTTCACTTCAATGTCTAGCACAATGGGTACGAGATTTTGCTGAGAAATTTCTAGATAATACAGACATTTTATATATACACACACATATGCAGGCAAACACATGGAATACAGTGAAAAGCAGTAACGCAAACAAGATCTTACAGCATCATCCTGTTGGCTCTACAAAGTGCATTCGGTCACGCACTCTTTATTCTTCAGAAAATAAAGAAGGGAACAACCAAGACAGGACCTTAAAGCTTCCATAAGCTGACTACCCACTCTGGGAAGCAAACCACTGCTTTTCATGCAGAGCTGCAGGAGGTGAAGACCATTTAAACACGACCCCAAGTATTGTCCGATATGTACGAGGAAATGCCAGGTACAAACCCGGGAGACATATAGACGAGTGGATGAGTCACTGGTTTAGACTGGACAGACTAAGGGGAGGAAGCAAATGAAAAGCAACCACTGCAGGAGGGGACAAATTGTACAGGGACTTCAAAGGAGAGCACAAGATGACTTTATCATGTAAGACACTACCAAAAGGACTTTGTTCTTGCAAAGTAGCGGCCTTTCAAGGGTGACTTCAGCATTTGGGATACTCTGAAGAGACCAAGTACTTCGTCTAAATATACAAAGAAAGGAAGATTGAAGCTGGTGAGGAAGAAAATAAAGATCCTGTGTTCACGCAGCAAAAGAAATCTTAAAATCTGCTTCTTAGGGCTGTGACCCAGAGGAGATAGAGATGGATAGAAATGGTATCACTTGCCATGAGCCTGAGGAATCAGTATAATTTAATTAACAATGCAATAAAAATTTCCTAGTTACCTATACTCCACCAGAAGCAAGCTTTTGCTGGACATTTAGCTCAAAGCCAATGACTGAATTCTGTAGAATGAAATGGTAGGAATAACTGAAATAATGACATAGTTTGGCATTGCCAACATCATTCACAACTGCCTACTAATTAAGAGTAACACTTTAATTTGACAGGATTGGACAGCTCAAAGACAAGGAATAAACGCGCATGAAGTCTGATCTACGGGTACGTCACATTTTATTTGCCTTCAGTCAGATCCTGCAAAGATCCAGGCGCATCCATAAATGTAATTCTTGTTCTTGGTTCACAGGTAGCATACCAAAAAGGGAGGTACAGGATAGATGAAAGAAAGAGCTTCTAACGCCCATTTTAATCTGCATAATATTACGCTATTTTCATTGTGTTCATTTAAACATATGCTGGTTCTTTATTCTACTTGGATTTAAACTGCTAATAAAACTGACTGTAACTAGGTAAATATTTCCTGCTTATTACTTTGCTTGCTCACACAAGAGCATTTTGTTTGGAACAAATTCTAATATAGAATGCCGTGCAATGGTCCTCCAGCACAGGGTTGTAAAGCACAGAAACAACATATGGGAAGCAGTTTATCTTGTTGCTTTGAGCAGGATCAACTGTACTTTGCCCAACCCCGTATGTTATTAATCTCCAATAAAGAGAATTCCGCAATATCTCCCAACTTCCTCCAACATCTAACCACCCATTTTTCCCCCAACATCTCCAATGTCGCACCATTTCTTCTGCAGTAAAGTTGCTTTTTCTTCATCATTCCCCCAGTGACCGTAAAGAACAATTTATCATTCCTGTCCTCGCTTTTACACTACTTTTTGTACTGAAAAACTGGTACCATGGCCTTCTTAATATGTTTCTCTCTTCTACACTAAAATAAATTGAGTTTCTTCAATTCTTCCTTACAGATTTACGTTCTTTTTTCTAAGCTTCTTATTACCCTTGTTCTTCCTTGGGCACTCTCTAATCTGTATACACCTTCCTCAGGCACATGATATGCAATTTCAGGAAAGAAGATTCAGTTTAGATGATAAGGAAACCTTTCTCAATGTAAAGGTCTGAAAAACTGGAATAGGTTATCAATGGACACAGAGAGACTTCCAAACAGGAGATCTTCCAGAAGAAAAACGTGCCCATCAGGAAGGACACAGGTACCTCTAAATCCTACCAACCAGCACAGGAACATAGGTGACAATTTCATAAGGTTGCCCCATCAACGCCACCCTGGCCAGCGGTGCTAAAAACCAGGCACAATCATCAGGTCCACACTTCCCAGCTCACACAAGAATAGAATAATGCCTTAGTATCTAACAAGACTTGCCTCTTTTTGCAACAATTTGACATCGCTGACTCCAAGTTTAACATATCATCATCATGCAACCGTACTTCTAACAGCTGCTCTCAAGTATTTCGTTCTTTCACATCTCAACTTACACTTCTCTGCACTCTACTGAAAAGGCCATCGTGTTGGCTTCAGACACTAGAAGTGAAGATGGTTTTGAATCCTGGTTGTGGCCACAGAGGAGAATTTCCAAACCTGTAGATTTACATATTTACGCTCTATTTTGTTATGCAAGTAATTATTAAAATTGTAGACCCATAACTGACCTTCAACAAAACCCTACTTCAGATGCCCTTCCAATGCGACAGCAAACCACTCACAGCTACTTTCAGAGGATGCTATTTCAAGTAATTACGCACCCACTTAATGAGAAATCATATTTTAAGGGAATTCTGCATTTCCTTCTGATTATGGCTCGAGATATTAAGCAGTGAAATACAAACACCTACAGGGAGGTGGCACCTCACCACATCTCATGGAACAGACACAGTTCCTCTGCAGTGCACTGGCTTTTGCACCCAGGATTGAGGACTGTGGATCCATAGCCACAGAGATCTGCTCACAGGGATGTCCTTTGTAGCATGGATAAAAGCAGCAGCTTTGCAAAGATGGCACAGAAGCCATCACAGTTGCCTCAGAAAAACTAAGGTGAAAGCCCAGCTCAAATCTTGCGTATTTTGAGGTCTGACTCAATGATGAAGCTCAGATTACCTAGTTGCCTGATGAGTTTAACAGCGATGTCCAGTACAGTCAAGAAAGGAAGGCACTGGGGAGGGTCTGGGTAAGACACAGAGGGAGTTAATCCCTTTTTTAGCCGTGCTGAGCTTCAGGCTACGCAGTTGTGAAGAGATGGCGGACAAAAGTGACAAAAGAAAGCCGAGTTCCAAAGTGCATTTTACAGGAATATTTAGGTTGTCAGGGAAAATGTCTAACACATTTGCTTGTTTCTCAGCAATCCTCAAAGTGATAATTAATTGAAAAATAACAGTTTCATAGGGATACTCCTCCCCGTGTGGGAACAACTTTTACCAAATGCCAATTAGTGGTTTCCTGTTAAAATCAAATCAAGCTGTTTTTGATAAAGCTTTTTAATGAGAAATGGCTAAAGTATGAAAATTTCCCCCACATATATTGCATATAAAATCCCAAAGTGACTTAATACAGTCTCACAGCTAACATTTTTGGTATGTAAAACTCCCTCTTGTACTTCTTCATTAATTTCAAAAGAAATGTATTTACTAAATATTTAAATCATCCAATAAACAAAGCCTTAAAAAAAGCTTACAAAAGGAAATTATGATGTTGATGAAAGGCAATCTTAATCAGTCCTTTTCAGATGCTCCCAGAACTCATATTTTACTGATTATTTATTCATTCTTCAAACGCATGGCAAATTCCATGATTTTTGAGCTGAGCGTTGTCTAATAAATGCATCAGTAGTTTTGACTATTCATTAAATAGACTTAAAGACTAGCAGTAATACACCAACAGTGAACACGAAGAGTTGGTCCCCTCCAATTCCAGTATTTGTTGCCTTCAACTCTAAGACACCTGCAGCAATGAAATCTCAGCAGCTCGAACTGCAAGCGTTGGTAATAATTTGGTTAAAAACAAAGTTAGGGAAACTTTGGAGAACAGATTTTGAAATCTTCCACTGTACCAGACTGAACGCTCTTGGCTATGATCACTGGTCTCTGCCTTGTGCCAAGCAACAACCTTCTTCCCAAGACACCCATTCCCGTCCAACCTTCTGTAGGCATTCCTCGTCCAAGTCTTCTCTCTTGCTTTTATTTGGGTTGATACCCGATGCTAAGTCTGTTCCATGATTTATGCGCCCTTCATCCTGATCACGACACTAAGCCATCTCCATTGCTCCTGATACAGTCCTGTAGACATTTACAGCGTGTGAAATTTCCTCTTCATATTTACATTGGAGACATGGGTACTCAACAAGCTTTTCAGAGATTTTCAAAAGCGTCAATAAGTAAAATCTGCCGCGGCACTTTCATTCTGTATTGAGTGCTCGCACTTCCACTCCATGCCATGCTTTAAAATGTTTCATTTTTGTTCTTGCACTACTATTACTAGAACTCAGCTGGCTAAGTGCTGCACTTCCCTCCGCAGTCCTTCTGGTTACATCGCAAAGCACCACATCCCCACTCATATTTTTCCCAAGTAACAAACATTTTGAGAAACTTCGTCTCCCTCACCTGTACGATCCAGTTTTTATCAACTCAGATTTCTCTCAAATGATCCTATTTCTAATACATTCAACGCTGCTGGTCTGCCCCTGATCTAGAAATCATCTACCCCACTTCCCAGAACAACAACGCTATCTGTGAAATACAAGCTGGCTGTTTATCTTCTGCAGTCATCTCACCATATTTTTCACCATCCAGTTCATGATTAGTCATTTAAAAAAAAAAAATACCACCACATTAGTCTCCTGCTTAAATATATCACCCTGAACATCAGTGAAACATCCTGCGATACTAACCACCTTCCAGGGAAAATGCATCTCTGCAATATTACCCATATGTACCGTCTGAACCGTGAAACCGAGTATCTCTTTGCGACTGACAGCGTGGCACATCTCTAAATTCTCCTGAAGCTGAAGTAGTTGTGTATGAAACACCAGTAATGACGAAAATCGACACATGCCTCTCTAAGAGGATGTCTAAATGACATGCCTGAATATGCTTGGGCCATGTGCTGACAGACCAAGAAGCCACGCATGAGTTTCCTCAGCTCTTTCTTCTCAGTAGGTCAACTGCATGGTTTTGAGGGCAGGAGAGTTGCCTCACATCAGTATCTTCTCTACCCTCTACTGACAAATCCCCCTACTGTTCATTCGGGGTGGCCCAGGCTTGTGAGCTCAGTTTCTACAGTCTTCCTCCTCTTGCACCTTCTGCTGGGATAGCATGCAGTGATTTCCATTACTAAAACTTTACAGCACTGGGGGAAATGGCAGGAAGATGTGCAGTACTGGTGGCTCAGCACTCCAACTGGTGCCTTCACCTTGCCTTTCTCTTTGTTAAACACCACCTTCTTGCCCGCTGTGCGTTTCTAAGGCTTAAATGTGCTCAATATTTCCTTCATAACCTGCTGTGGATTGTTCTTTCTACACACATCCAACTCCAAAGGCTGCTTTTCGGGCCAGGTATCCTTGCCGCTTCTCACACTTACTTTAATTTTAGCAAAACACCGATACTAAAAATGGACGAAGCGTCCACTTGGGAATTGGTGGGTAAAAAAGCAGGAAACAAGATTCAAAACAAAATACAAGTTAATAAGGTAATTCTGAGGCAAAGTACATGAGAGGACAAGGGGAAAGAACAACAGATTCACATGCTAAGGCACAATCTGTGATTGAATAAATTTTCCTTGTGACATTACTGGAGTAAACCACGGCTCTAGAGTCAATTTAAAACCTGTGAAGTGCCAAAGTAGCAGACAATCAAAAAAGCAACACAATGTCAGAAGAGAGAGCACATGACTTGCATAGTCTTAGCATCACTGCTTCTTCAAAACATACTGTCACACAGAGGACAGAAATATGGAACAGCTCATTCAGTGAAGATCTGTGATTTCAAAATCTAATACAGCCTTTTTGCACATGGAAGTAACATTTTCGTATTTGTTTCGCACACCAATTATCCACCTTAATTCCCCTTACCTAGTAGTAATTATAGTGTGGAAGAGACTTGAGACAGTCACACAATCCATCCTTTTGCCCAGACCAGAGTCAACTGCGCTCTCATCACTTCAGACAAATGTTTGTCTTATCTGATCTTTAGGATGCCCAATGACAGACTCCACATCTTCCCCGACCATCTAGTCAAGTGCTTCCCTGGCCTTATGGTAGCAGATACTTTTCCATTTCCTCATTTGCATCTTCCTTACTTCTTTGTCCTGCTTTTCACAGACATGGAAAGCAGATCATCTCCTTTTTCTCTTTACTAATGCTTGTTCCTAAAGCAACGCTTGTTGCCCTTCTCTTCAACTTTCCCTCCAGCTTTTTTTTTTGGACTAAACAATATCAAGTAATCCAATCTGCCCCCACTAGTCAAGTTTTAAAGACTGCTGATCACTCTTAGTGTGCTATTCCAGGCTCTCCCGAATTGGTCCACAGCATACTTGCAGGCAACTAACAAGGGTTTTCACAAAAAAAACCCACTATTCATCATAGTGAGCCCATCATACTTTGGCCAAGGCTGTGTCAGGCATGGCAAGTTAAACCTTCATGCCCTTTTACTCAGGTGGAAACTCTCTGACGCAACGGTTTGGCAGAAGCTACAAGGACAAGTTTCTCCTGCTTCTACAGCTTCTCGCAGCGATGGGGAAGTGGGTAAGGAAACGCGGCACCACAGACCACAGAGGGAGGTTTCAGAAGCTCTCTGGCGGTAACCAGCAGCTCTGGAAAGAAGAATGGGAGTTACAGGCATGCAGTCATAGCAGAGACTACACGTACAGTGGAGAGGAGTAAAAAGGATATGGACTTGGAGCACTGCGGAAGCAAGCATGATGATTTGGTGATTTGGAAAAAGCCAAAACATCACCGAGAGCTGCGTGTAACAAATTTGGGAAACACTGAAGCCCTTTGTTCTGCTCCAGCATGATGAGACAAAGCAACAAACAAGAGATGTTGCAGGTTTGCTTGCTTTTATGCACCTGCATGAGCAACAAAGATAAAGAGCAACTCATTTCAGAATCCTCAGGAAAGCAGGGGTTTAAATATAAATGCGCTACGCCCAGCAGGAGACCAGAAAAGTCGCAGATCCTCCGCAAGGCTGGCAACCAAGGCTGTCACATCGTGGATGGTACGATGGAGAGTCCAGCAGATCAAACAGGCAAGTCTGGGCTTCAGCAGACCTGTGCCAAAAGCCTGAAAGGCTGTTCCCGGAGGAAAGGTTGCTGGCAGCTGGGCGTTCATCAGAAGGCAGAGCTGAAACCAGCAAAACTTGAAAAAAAGGAAGACCGAGAATGTGACCCTGACTAGGACTTTGATCAAGGATTGCTGGATGTGAGCTGTGCGCTTTCGGACTACGCAGTGCGTCTTCTTGAGCTGCCTTCACATATAAAATAAAATCATCAGCAAAATGCAAAGTACACGGAGATGCTTTCAATACTGTTTTTTAATTGATGCTTGAGAGACTACAAGCCTTCTTCAAAATTCTGCATTTTTAATCACCATTCCCAGATAGTTTCTTCGTAGTTCTGATAGTTACCTACAATGTTCTTGAGGATGGTTCATGTTGCAAAGTTAGAGGGTCACATCGAAAGCAAGACAAGAGAAGTATCATGTAACTCAGAGGAAGACGGACACAAAAGTAGGAAAAAGTGAATTGCTGAACAAATTGGTTCCTGCAAGATCCAAAACAGCAGGACTTAAAAAAAATCATGAGGTGCGAGGTGGTGCTGCAGCAACAGCAGCACCTCAAGAACAACTGACCCTTCCTCAGGCACCATAATGTCCTTTTCAGAAGAGACACCAACACGGAATCCAGGCAGCAACACTAATTCCCCTGCTGATCCCTCTTACGAGTACATCCATGGGACAATTTGGGAGACCCAGCAAAATCACAGCTCAAGGTGGCATAGTTGCAGGCCGTACCTCAACGTTACATTACTTGCTTGGGCTCAATCCACTGCCGATGTAAATAAAAGTAGGTAAATTTGTGCTTCACTTCTCTGCTAAGAGAAATGCACAGATTTTAACACAGTCTCATAAACTGATGGTTTTCTAGTAACACAAATATTTGCTGAAATCATCACACCTAGAAAAATACAAACATTCTTTGAAATAATACTAATGATAACCTACACACCGGTGGGTGCCACTTCTAAGTTGTCCAGGTAAAATGCAAGAAAAATGGACAACGAGGTTTTCCTTCACAATGTTAATATACTGCTGTATATTGGAAAAAGTCTTTTGGAAGAACTGACACAAACCCAGCTGAACGTTCAAGTTGAAAAAAATTGCCTAGACTCCCTCAGAAGAAAATGCTACATAATAAAAGCAAATAAAAACGTAGTTAAAGTTAATGGGCATTTCCAAATAGTCTGCAGTTAAAGTTTAAATGAAAAATAAAAATTAACTATACATGTACCAAAAATGGTTTTAGTTTCTTACACAAAGGTGGCTTTTTTCCCTTTGCAGTTTATGAAACCTCGTGTTGCGTTTACCACACCTTGGTTATTAGAAAGTTGGTAGAAATTTTTAAAGAATACCAAGAAGATACATTTTTGCTGCACTTAAGATTTTCTGCATTTTCAGTTTTCTAATACTCACGCTGGGTTTTTTTCCCCTCTTCCTTTCTCCCTATTGCTTTCTTCTTCTCAAAAAGATAGGAACAATGATAAAACCACATAATGATACCACAGTTTTAAATCCCTACCAGTGTGAGTTATTAAACAGAAAATGGAAAGCTGGGCAAAAAGCTGAAGTACAGTATCTTATTACTGATTCTCTCATTTAATCTGTTTTTCAGATTATTGAAATATTTTAATGTATAAAAAATAAGGGAATCTGCAAGCGAAGACTACAAATCACACACAGCATCTTGTGCATGAAGCGTCTTACATATGTAAATATATGCAAACCCAAGACTCAAATTTCACAGGCAGTCTCTACAGACAGAGCGATGAACTATGTAATTTGCAAGGTGAAATCTATTTTATTTCCCTCCGCTATCCAAAAGGTACTTCAGCAAGCTGCTTCTCACTGCTGCGGGAGGCCAGCACTGGTAAGTCTCAGCAGTTTTATACGGGAGCTGAGGCAGGAAAGGTGCTGGAGCAGGTGCAGAGAAGGGCAACAACGCTGGTGAAAGGGCTGGAGAACATGCCCTATGAAGAGCTGCTGAGGGAACTGGGCTTGTTTAGTCTAGAGAAGAGGAGACTGAGAGGAGACCTCATTGCCCTCTACAACTACCTAA
>JAVSBS010029533.1:20534-34211 GCA_033124195.1 Coracias cyanogaster
AAACCCAACCCCAAAACAATAAACGAACTAGGATTCCCCAAAAAAGTTCTGGAGTCCTACTTGCTGGGGCTATGTCTCTCTGCAGTGCAAACACAGACTTTCTAGAAATGAGGAGGATGAATTAATGTGGTATTTGGCAACTTCAGCTTTCCAGAAATTACAGGTTGCAGATACCTCTTATAAAATCAAAACAAAAATTGAGAAAAGAACATAATTAGGTAAATTATTTGCTGACGATGAATAATTTTCTGAAGATTATTAGAGGATGTAAGGGCTTGGAAAGCGCTCCAATTTTTCAACAAACAAAAGGAGGAGGTAAACAATAAAACTGCCAAATTAATTTTGTTGAGCATTCATGAAAAGGTATATTTTGTATCACGGGATTACACCTATTTTTTAAAAGGTGCTTAAAGCATGGCATGCTGCCACACTTCAAAATAATATTTTCTTCGGAAAAAAAAAGGTTAGCATGCTGAGAAGTAGAAGATATGTCATCAAAACAAACCTGCAACACTGACACACTAAACAAAAGAAAGAACATTTTAAAAACATTAAGAAAGCATATAGCGCCTCCTCTTCCCCCAGAAAATAAAAGAAAAACAAAGAAAAAATATCAGATCAATCAGAGATTGTGCAAAAAATGTGCTGCAGGACACAGAAACTCTCTTGCTGATCTCCAGTTTTCCACTAGAGACATTAATACCTCCAGTAACAGTAGGAAGACAATCCCAAACTTTCAAATTACAAAATTTACTTTATAAAACCCCTATTGCAGTAACCAGGAGGAGCTGGGTCACTGCAGCCTTGGGTCTTTCACTCCTGTCTGGAGATGGGGAGAGCTGCAAAGGAGAATCAAGGTCTCTTCCAGCCCATGGGAGACAGACCTCAACTGGAGGTTTGGGTTTCCTTTAAATGAGGGGATACAACATTATAATTATGCATGAGTGGAAAAAGAATGTCCATAGCTTCAGCAACTTGCAGACATTTCAGCCCTGAGCTTTGCTTATGACTCTTTTGCGTATCATCTTACTCTTATTTCTCATGAACCAAACACATGGGCATCTCTGATACACTTTGGGTTTTGTGTTTACCTTTTTGGAGGGTGAGAGCTTAAATTAGATCTACTGCACAAAGAGCACAGCCCTGTGCAGTGTGACTCAGCTACAGAGAGTACTATGCTGCAAATAGGACTTAAACTAAACTGCATTTATAAAGTCATTTTCCTCCAGCTCCTTGCTGATCACACTGCTTAACAACATACATGCACATTTTGCCTGTAAGTCCAAATCGGAAGCAGGTAAAAGTCCATTTTTATTGGAGTAATTTATATTCTTGGCAAAACTAGGCTGACCACATTTAACTACAAGCTACAATGTATCTTCATAATAATACGAACATACTCGGTCTATTCAAGCTAATTATGAAAAAATGTTATTTAACACCAAACCTTGGGAATATATATGAAGATAAAATTACAGTCTTCAAATACACATTAATATCTCTTCTTGCCATTCCTACCTTCTTTTTCATGATGATCTCTACTGTATTAGAAACCCCCTGCAAGAATACACAGAAATTCCCCAAATTAAGCCTGAGATGCTGCATTGCTCCTCTGCAGATGCCCACTGCAAAGCTCACCGCTGGGAAAGAAGGATGGCCAAAGCAGCAAATGGCCTTAAGCAACCAATATTTCCTGCCAGACCTGGGCTGGCTCAGAGGCTGAAAGGTCTGTTAGCATAATTTGGCAGCCCTTGGGGCCTTCTAACCAGCAACACTGTCTCTGGGCTGCGGACACTTTACCTCCTCTGCCTCCAACTGGGCCTTTCTCTCCTGGACCACAGAGAAGGAACCACACTGCGCTGAGATTCAGAGTCATTCCCCCACCATCTCGCTCATGGGTAGTGACTGAAGGACCTTTTTGTACCATTTTATCTTCTTTATGTAGCATCAGTTCAATAATGAGAGTTTCACCTTCATTTCTCCAGGTGAAGAAAATCACCAGAAAAGCTAAGCCGCAAAGCTCAGCCGTGTGCCAGCTGTGCACTGGCCTTCTAGGTCATTAAACGCAGATCACTAATTACAGTTTCCAGCAGACTACCAAGCTCCAACACAAGAGCAGATTTTTTCAGTGTGTTCCTCATTTACAGCATTCCAGCCAATATTAAAAAAAAAAAAGCAGCAATCTCTTTCAGATGAAGGTGTGAACACGTCCTTTGAAACACACCCGGAAATCGCAGTGATGAACTCATGACATTGAGGACAAAGCGTCACGTGTCGCTGTTTCAGAAGGTTATCAAGAGTGGGATGGCAGCCCTGTATTTTGTCGGAGTGCTGAGCACACAGGCCTGGCCAGGAGGGCAGGAGTTCTGCTGGTGCTGCTCAGGGCACGGATGGATGCCAGCACTCCAGGAGCTGGGCTTCCTGCTCCACACACCTTTTCAGAATGATTTTTTTGTGGGGGAAGAAGGAGCTATGACCATGGAGCTCCTGTTTCATCAAAGGCAGACGCCGTTCTGCTTCCCCTGCGAGATTCAACAGCGCGGATCAGAATCAGGGGAAAGCTGTCAGCCCCCACTATGCCACCATCTGGTCCCATTTTCCTTTGGGAAGCAGAAACAAGGGGCCCGGGGGGCAATGCAGCGTCTCAAAATTGGGAAAGGGCTGAAAGAGGTCTCAACAGGGCTATTCTTCCCAAAAAAAAGTAAGGAGCAGCTTGCCTGAGTATTTCTGCCAGGAGACAAGACAGAAAAAAGTTTGGGAGGTAGAAAAAGGTACCAGGCAGTAGGCAAGAACCAGGATTTTGCATATAACCTATGAAAGACGTAGATAAATCTGCCTGTAGAACTTAACTAAGCTACTAGGAGAATAGGTCCAGGAAGGGAAAAAGCAAATTGTGAGATTAAAAAAAATACTATTTGGAGGAATTAATGTGACAGTGCTATAGTTTTCTGGAACGGTGAAAACACTCTTAAGGGAAGGGTCACTGTGCACTGGGGCAAGGACCTGCAGCAGTATCCAAAGCCTCATTCACAGACAACATAATAAACCTAAGAGTGGTGGGGAAAAAGTGATTTATAATACAATTTCCTCAGGTGATGACTTGAAATAACATGCCCGCTGAAGCACAGCCAGATCTGTGTAGACATGGCAATTGAAGAATTAAAATAACAGAAAGACGATCACAAGTTTTGGTACTATATGGGCTTCAAAATACTTTATTATTTATAAATAATAATATAATAAAGTATTTATAAAGGTAATAAAATAATTATAAATAATTATTAAGAAAAGGTTTTGCCTTTTTGTTGTTGGTATGTAAAGGACAGAGTAACATCATCAAAATTGCTGCATATCCAAACAGTCACAGAAATACATCAGCATAAACATTCAACAAGCAACAACAAAAAAAAGTTGAGAGGTTTCACTACATGTGAATTTCCTTTCATGATGGTATAAAATGTTTCTCAATAGTCAAGAGAATGCTCATCACAAAAAAAAAAAAGCATGCAATATTTGAAACTTCAACACTTTTAGCTATATGAGATTCCACTAAAATTACTGTCATCATAAAACACCCACTTTTCTTTTCTCTGAGCCATAAAATACATATCTCCAAAACCTGATATAGAATGACAATAGAGTTTATTAGCTATTAAGCACTTCAGGATAATTCCACCTTAAACTCTTGAGATTACGCAGCTGCCAGAACTATAAAAAGGCTTCACATTTCCAATGTTTTTGTCTAATCAAATTAAGAGACCAAACTATTAATATTCTGCTTACCTCCTAAATTCATTCCAGCTTGCAGACATTTCTGTAATCGACAGGCTGGGCAGTTCTTCCTCCGAATCTTATCGATTATGCAGTCATTCCTTCCCGCACACAGGTAATTGTGCTGTCCTGAATGAACCAAAACCAAAACGCATTATTAGAGGATGTATTTACATAATTCCAATCTGTTCTTCTCTGTTGTTTTGCCGTCGTTTCGAGCTTCTTATTAATGCAGCCATTCCCGATCCCATTGATCTTGGTGACATGTCACAGGCCTTACTACGAGCATCTGTTCTGTTTAATTTGGGAAAGAGTTCTGGTGTGTCACTCACGAGAGACATCATTACTTTTTTTCTAAGCAGGATGGGGATTTTTCTTTGTGAGAAAAACAAACAATTGCTTTGAGCTTTTTCCAATCTTCATACACATGCTGCATCACAGAGCAGCCTGACAACTCATATTTTTGGTACAAAACCAAGGCCATTCTCATGCTAAAGAAGTTCACAGTCTAAGACAGAAATGCAAAGTAGAGGTTAACTTTCCCAATATACTCCACTCCCTTAAACCAGTTCACCGGGTGCCTGGTTTCTGATTAGTCACCTTCTATACAGCGGAATGTTTCTGAAGGGTTTACCAATACAGGCTTAAATCACAACCATATTATTTCAGTTCTGTAAAGCTCCACAGAAGCACTCCTGAGGAGACAGCAGGTATTTAACACACAACATTTAGCAGAAGGGAAATACATGGCAACCAGGGAAATAGGCTGGCATTTAACAACTTGGAGACTCAAAAGGCGTTTTGCTTTGTGGGAGGAACGCAGGTAGAGCAAACGGACGCAGTGTGTCAGATGAGGGCACTACCACAGAGACTTTTCAAAGTAAGGTGCTTGAATTTGATGTGGAAGAATAAAGGAAGGCATGAGGGGTTGTTGCAGCGTGACAGGAGAAGAGAGAGGAGATGATTCTTTCAGCTGCCTCAATCCAGAGGTGGCACACGGGGATCTGGGGCAGCCAGAACAAACGGTTTGCAGCAGAGGCGACGAAAAGCAACGCGGAAGGTTTCCAGAGAAAGGATGAAAGGAGAGGACACAGCATACAGAAGTGTAACGGACTGTAAGGCAAGCTGCAGGATTTGCTAACGTGCAAAGTTCAAGATAACAGTCCGTGTGAAATACAACCGCGTGTTGCAGGCTTACGTAGCGGGCACTGTAAGAACTACTCATCTCAGGGACAGGTATTTTAGATACGAGGTAAGAAACTCATTACTTTCGAAACTAAACACAAGTTTGCACAAAGAAAGGTAGAGAAAAAAAAATAAAATTAAGACTGCAAATGTAACACTAACCAACAACTAAGCAGAGAGGCTCCTAAGGAGGTCACGAGCGAAGCAGGCGAGATGTGCAGAAACCAGAGAGTTGTACAAATAACGTTAAAGTTGACACTACTGACCAAAGTGAGCAGCAGCCGTGGGTGGGGAGAGGAAGGCCGAGCAGGGCTCAGCAGCAGAGCTGCGCTGGGTGCGTGGGAGGCCAACGCGAGCGGGAAGCAGGAGCAAAGATGTGGGCTTGATAAGGGGACAGAGCTGCTGTAGGACAAGAGGTAGAAAATGTTTTCCCAGGTGTTTTCCACACATGCTTCTTCAGAAGAAGAATATTCCTGGGACACTGGAGACGTATCTTCTGGGTTTTGGCCCTTTCAGGAATTTGCCTGAAAACTTCAGATACAAAATTTTCTACCTTGGCATCTGACTTCCGTTCACCTTTACCCAATGCTTCCCCTTTAAACAATTAACAAAAGTTTGGGTTGTTTCTTGCATCTCTTTACTAAGTATCTCCCACAGACAGTCAATCTTCGTTCAGTAAGCAAAGTGTTACTGTAATATCACAAAGGTATCATCACTTAGATAATACTTCAGATATTTAAACAACCAGCAGATGGGAAAATCAGGCGTTTTATTAAGGGATCTTATCTAGCACTGTGACACAGATGAAAACCAATAAAACTTAGGCAAAATGATTCATGAATAGGAGTTCATGAAGTTACGTCACACATAAAATCAAGTTGTACAATATAGTGATGGCACCACTGTCTACCAGCTGGTCTTTAGGCCTCCTAAACAATAAAAAAATTCTCAGCTAGTCACAAAATAAAAACCTGCTTATCACACAATGTTCATTTTAGGACGCGATCTATACAAAAACTAGATAAGACAAGAGAAAAGTCAACTTAATGCCTATTTAAGTTTTTGCTCTATACCCACTTGAGCACATCTCCTGAAGAAATATCATGCAGACAGCATGAAAGTAAAATTAAAGCAGAAAACAAAAGTGGAAAAAAAAAAAAAATACAGTATGAAGATGGTTTATATGCCTTTATAAATGCTGGCATACTACCTTTTTGTGGGGAAAGGGGAAAAATGGTTATGTTCTGCTAGGAATGCAAGTGCGATTGCTCAGTGCTCACACAATGTCCTTTGTACATCACAAGAGTACTGCAATACCATTTTTAGGCTTCCACAGGCGGGTGCAGGCTATTAATACAGCAAGTCAGCTCTATTGCTGCAAAATGAACCCCATTGCAGAATTACCCTGAAGGCAGTTTGCTCTACAAAATTGTACACCTGTTAAGTCAACATTTTTCACTACTGCTTTCAAAAGCTAATGGGTTTAATAAAAAGAGGTTAACATACATGTACTCCAGGGTAATTAACTGGGCCTCATTCTTAAATATTGTGGAAATGTTGATTTGATTCAATCACTCTCATGCTATGACTTCGCAATAAATATTACCACAACAGCAGAATACTTCTGTAAGTCACCCTTCAAATGCTTTAGGTAGCCTCCAATTATTACTTTCTGGTCTATCTACTCTAGACCAAATAATTTCAGAAAATGTAACTTAGTAAAAGTACATCAATTTTTGAATCATGCATACCTGAATACTAACATATGATACAAAAACTCTAAGTAGTTTTGCTAGTAAGCAAGGCAAAAGCCTTTCCAAAAAGCAAATCTCTTCTTGTCAATTTTTTTAATTTCTAAAAAGAATTAAATAACCACTGTCATCTTAGAGCTTACATTAGTGGAAGTAACTTGAAAAGCTTTAAAAAACAGAATGGATCAGCATTCAGGCAAATCCTCCACGTACAGCACAGCTATGAAATAATAATGAACAGTTTTTCAGCTGAAAAGTTGTCCATCTACGATGATAGAAATGGCTTCAGATTTCCATGCAAATATGGTACATATCAAATAAATTTTGTAAAATAAGTTAGTAAAGCAAAGACATTCATAATGAATAGTATCTTCCATTTGTATAGCATGATCCTCACTCATACCCCTCAGCTTCAGAATCAAAACCAAAACCTACACATCTGGAACAGATGTAGCTCTCTCAAGACCTCCAGGGCTCTTCAGCATCTCAGCGAGGTGATGGAGATGGTCCTGCAAAGAGACTGTTGTTTTTGTGGTGCTAGATCTCCAACTCTTTCCAGACATGTATTGATCTAGCTTCTCTAGTCTGTGTTTAGCTTAACCAAGTTGTTGTTGTTTTTACCCAGTTTAATCACCCAGTATAAGTGGGCTGCAAAGTGACAGAGTAGGTATCAAATTCTCCTCTCCCATGTGCTAAACGCATTAAGATGAAAGTTCTTTTCACATATGCCACCATTAAGTGCACTTATACGAGCTAACTCCCGTTTTACCCAAAATACAGAGTTACAAAAGATGCCAGGAAAATTTCCCATTCAAAATAAATAATTAATAAATACTACACAGCTACACACTGAGAAGAAATAGAGATTTGTCCTATTAACATTAGAGCTAGAGGAATATTTGAGTCTGCAGTTTCCAGGTTATTGTGTCACCGCAAACCACTGAACGACACATCCAAACATACGCAGAAAAACTTTTCCAACTCTCTTACCTGCAAGGACTCTTTAATTACCTGCTTTTTAGGCTTGCAAAAGAAAACAAAAAGAAAGTATTCATGAAATTCAGTCTTCCCTCTTACTAGCTTTTCTTGAACAAGCAAAATTTAGCAGTAAAGGAGGGGAGGAAAAAAAGGTGTACTTATTTGGCCTGTGAATTACTGCCAAAATGAGGCTGCAGCAGAAGTTGTGCCTTTCCCCTTTTTAAAACTCCATCACAACGACTGAGCCACTGGTCCCAAAAACTGACTTGCTAAGATGAGCTCACGGACGTGTGCAGAGCGTTGCTGCGCTCTTCAAGGGCTTGTGATACTTCCACACATGTGAAACCCCAATAGGAATGGGGTAGAGATATTTCTTGTCAGTAATATTTCTGTTACTGTCTAAGGCAAAATTAGAAAACTACAGAAATTTCTGAAATATTCCACGTTTTATCTTCCCCCCTAAAAATTATTTTTTTTTTTTTCCCCCCAGTTTTTTGAAGTCTAAGTCAGGAACTGCAAATCATTAATGAGTCTTCCACATTTCTGCTCTCTTGTTAAAATAGCAACTACTATGATCAAATGTTAAATTTTGTAAGGAAAAAAAAAAGCAGCATAGCGCTAGAAGAGGATCCAAAGACTGTTTAATTCAAGCCCACTCATAGAAGCATGATAAGACTAGCTTAACAGTTCAGGCAGGTTTTTTTTTTTTGTCCTTTCTCTAAATTTGTCTTAAAACCTTCTGAGGAAAGGCATTCTGCAACTTCCCATCAAGCCACGTGATTAGGCTAGTGATGAGCCAGTCTTGAAGCCGTGTCTTTGCATTTAAGCCAAACAGGAATATTTTGTGAAAAATGTTAGCACTCGCCCTAAGACACACCGAGTAATAGATTGCCACCTTCTTACAACAATCTCATGCCCATCGAAAGATTTACATCCACCTCTTTGTTAGACTAAACAAATCCAGTTCTCTCAATCTTTCCTCACAGGTGATATTTCCTAAACCTGTCGTCATTCCTCTTATTGTCCTCCGGCTTCTTTCATAAAACTGAGTGCCCCAAACCGGATGCATTTTTCTTGCTGCGTTTCACCATCGCGAAGCCCAATAAAATGGTTACTTCCTGCCTCTTGCACACAACGGCCCTGCTAACGCAATCCTGGATCAGATCTAGCTTTTGGCAATGGCATTAAGTCGTCGCTTCCCGCTTGCTTGCGTGTCACTAACGCCCAGCTCCTCTCCTGTGACACTGCTGCCTTCCACACATCCTTTCGCACTGCTGCCTGGGCAGCCAACTTTCTTTTTCCCTCTGCTAGAGCTACGCACTCACTGCAGCGTCCCCTGGGAAAGGCAAGGGAAAAGTCCAAAAGCCACTCCGGGTACTGTGTCTGAAACCCGGGCGTGCTCTGGGGCCCAAGACAAAGATGCGATTGAGGAAGCCTTGCAAAAAAGGCAGGAGAGTGAGAAAACAGGAGCGGCAGCTAAGGAGCAAGCAAAGCAGAAGTAGTTTGAAAAAACCTCAACTTTTAAAATAGCATCTTACCGAAGCATATCAGAACACATGTAAAATGCCCAAACTTTCCTTCTTCCTCCACAATGAGAGTTAATACTTTGACTCATAAAACTGCAGGCAAAACTGTCTTCTCCCTGTGGAGAAGCCAAGTCTTCTCCCAGGGTTTGGGGAGAGAGGAACTGGAAGCCACCTCCAGCCCTGCCTTCCAGATGTGCACATAGGAGCTAGGATCCCTTTGGCAGCTTCTGAGCTGGAAAAAGGGCTTAACTTTCTCTTTAGGGAAGATTATCTCCACAATAACAATGATAAGTATAAATGCCTTACGGCTTGGAGTACTTATTGACCCCTTCTCAAGCAGGTGTGTATGGGTGTTAAACACTATCACCTTAGTGCAGGGAACTCCTTGAAAGATCCTCCTGCTCCTCCTATCAGTATTACCAGCATAACCACCCATCACTAAAGTTATTCCTGACAATACCCATCAATGAGGGGGAGAAAAAAAAATCTGGGTCGAATGGCTGTAATTCTGCGCTAAGTTTCCCTTAATTCTATACATGTTATTTACCACTCAGCTCTCTCCCTTCCCTTCACCCGTCAGACTGCACAAGCCCAGCCCCTGCAGCCCTTCTGACCTGAGCTACAGACCTTCCCTGATGAAGGAAAGACAAAGAAAACAAGCTGGAGAAAATCACCGGGATTTTCTAAAGGAGGTCTCTCACCTCAGGAATATCTGGTCAGCAAAGAGAAGTCAACACCAGGTTTTCCTGCTTTCTGGCGTAGCCTAATGAAGGGCTTTGCCTCTTTCAGCATAATCTGCACATCCTAACCTCTGCTTTGTGCTCACTGAGCTATGTGATGTGCTCCTTTCATCCAGCTCCGAAACCTTCACAGATTTTGTGAAATGGATGTTATCTCTGCAATCCCTATAAGCTCTTTCAATTAATAAAAAAGGAGCTATTTCTACCGTTTAATGGCCAGTATATAAATAAAATTACTGCTAAGACTTGTCACAATGATTTTCCCTACCTAGGAAAGGATTTTCTGGTTGATAGGAGTCGTATCACATAATCAAGGAAAAAACTGCCTATACCCGAGGTTTTTATTTCACCAGCTGCAGTAGGTAAGTATTCTCAGACAAACCAGCACGGGAAGTATGATGATAAACCTCTTTGCAAATTTCAGTTATCACAGAGCCTCTATTCCTTGCAATTAAAAAAAAAAAAAAAAGAAAGGAAAATTACTACTTAATTGAAATCAAAACTGCGTTTTCACTTCAAACGTCCATTCGCTCGACAGTTGAGGGCTCTTTTTTGTCTGTGTAGCAGTTGACAACTGCCCAGCAACAGCAGCCTATGTTTGCAGTCACTATTTTAGGCTACATCACATGTCAATTACATAACCTTGTTTTACTGCTCTTGAACTGGTTCGAACAACCTGGGAAACAGATTAGGGCAGTTCCCTCCCAGCCGCGTGCAACGGCAGGACCCGTCCCCCCGCCGCAGCTCCACAGGCTGCGGCCACCGCGAGTCCCTCTCTCCACAACTAGTTACTCATTGCTAGACCCACCTGAGACATTTTGATAATTAACCTCCTCGGCTCTGTTTAAACCGGTCCAGTCCAACCACGGGAACCTCATAAACATGGTTCCTCACACTGAGGTTTGTGTGTCATACAGAATAAGGTTCTAAACGCCACAGGCGAGGTACAGAATGTAGATAGGAATGCTGTCCCTTCATTTTAGGTAGCAAATGCTCTGGATTTGTGTTTTAGATGTCGAATCTCAGCGTTTCCCAAAATTCTGCCTGATTTTAGGGTCTATATCCCTTATTACTCCACAGCTTTACTCGTCTGGCCGTACCATTCCCAGATAATATCTTTTTTGGCTGCAGACAAAGTCTGTTATCTGCCAATCTCTCAAGATGGCAATATTGATCTATTATTAACATTATTATAGAGTGTGCTTATAGCATAAGTATAGCCTTAATCCTTTTCTGAAGTAAGAATTTAGAGCTTTCCCTTCTTTATGATAAATTGGAGAGTTAATTAAAATTTGTTTCGATTTTGGCAAAACATTCACCACATCTGGGATATTTCCTCAATTACCTTCTGCTACTTCTAGATCCCAAGACATCTTTTAGTGTTTTTACAGTTTTCTATTACTGGATTTATTTATATACCATTTTTATGATGGTATATAGGCTCCCTTCTGCTCTCCCCTGCTCTTTCTTTCCTTCAATAAAATTTATTTCCTAACCTTCTCCTTTACCTACTTTCATCTTCAGTCTTTTACCCCCTCGTGTTCCACAACTCTTTCTTCAGTCTTCTCATTTACCTTCTTAAACGTATTATTTCCTCCGTTTAGCTAGTAACTGGTGATTTCATAGGGCACATTTACACTGCAGTCAAAGCTATGGCTACAGCTCCTTTCATACACCCGTGTAAAGTATATTAAAACTATCTGGGACATGGATAAAAACATAGTTTCAACAGCATCATTTTCTGCAGGGTCTACAAAACCCAGTTAGCGCTCTTTTACAAGCACAGGCGCATCAGTTGGTGCTCAAATCACAGAGTCACAGAGTGGTAGGGGTTGGAAGGGACTGAATATCATCTAGTCCAACCCCCCTGCTAGAGCAGGATCCTCGAGTAGATCACACAGGAACACATTCAGATGGGGTTTAAATGTCTCCAGAGATGGAGACTCCACAGCCTCTCTGGGCAGCCTGTTCCACTGCTCTGTCACCTTCACAGCAAAGAAGTGTTTCCTTACGTTTAGGTTGAACCTCCTGTTTACCAGCTTGTGGCCACTGCCCCTTGTCCTGTCAGTAAGGATAGTCTATGAACACAGTATTTTTCTAAGTTTTCTAAAATGTGCTTTAAACCTTGCATTTAACTGCTATTTAATTATAACACGCTATAATTAAACAGCGTTGACAAGAACATTCTCAAATCCAGCGTGTTGGCCTGTGTTCACCTGATCTCTTTCCTCTGTTTGATCTGAAATACGCTACCAATTCTTACTTGGTACCTCAGAAACAGACCTGCAGGTTATTCTTAGGTGGTGATTACATCACGAACAACAACTTACTGTTCTGCACATTAAATACCGCACTTGCTTCCTCCAGAAAGCCAAAGTTTGAAAGCACAGATGAACTACCAGCGCTTCCTTCAACGGTGACTACAGCTACAAAGCTGATGCTCCTTTTTTTCTGGAAGCAGAGCAGGGAGGGCTGTGTCCCCTGATTCTCGATAGGTGAACATTTCCAAATTGCCATGCTCTCCAATGCTCTGCCGGTGTTGCCATGGAGGCTGTCTCCTGCTCCTGCCCCATCTCAGGAAGCTTGCTTTCACACTGGGCTGAGACCAGGTTAACAAAAACAATTGGCACAGCCTGGTGATCCTGGCAAAGGAGATGAGAAGTTATAAAAACGGTTCTCGCTCACTATTTTAAGCAGACTGAAAGGGCACCGATGAGAGGGATCAAGGAGAGAGTGGAAATTTGGCAGGGGAGCATGGGATGTAGCCCAAAAGAGGCTACTATTTTCTGCAGGACAAACCACCCGAAGGGATAAAACCTGTTAACAAGCGAGACAAGCAAGCAAGAAAATATCCATAAATATATAATATTTCAGGTACATATGCACATTTTCTTTTGCCGTGCTGCAAAATCTTGAAACCCTCTCCAAGCCTGCGCCTGGTGCTCCCGTCAACCTGTTACCCACAAGGACTGAGCCACCAACACAAGATACGCCCCAAACTGGTGCTGAAACCATTCTCAGGGCTCCCACTGTCATCTCCACAAAAAATGTGGAGTTCTTACCAACCAGCTACAGAAAGAGTCAGTCACAGAGGATAGCTGGGGCCTCCTGAAACCTAGAGGAGCTAAGAAAGCTTTCAGTTTAGCATGCTGGAAATCGAATCGTGGACTATGTGGTAATTTCCTTTTTATTTGGTCCAATAAATGCTGAATAATACTAGATAGCACAGAAAAGGAATAGGAGAAAGTAGCTGTTTGCACAGCATTTCTGATTCGGTGAAAATCACACAGCACTAAAAATCTGTTTAGGAGGAAAACCAAGGAAAAATATCTACAAACACTGTTATGGAGCTAAATCATTTTGTTTCTGGTTCTGAAATTAGTTTTCAGTTCAACTGCTTTCGGATTTAGATTATAATGGATACAGTAACACAAACAGTGAGAATTAGAGCTTTAGAAGATGTTGTTTTGACAAAATCACACTTCTAATATTTTATAGCATTTTCTTGCACAGCAAGTTTCCAAATTTTCATTTTCGTTTCAAATCTAACTGAAGACTAATTATGAAGTCTCTAGATGCTGTTATCCGCAGAGTAGTACATACAATAGATTTATAAGAGATCACGATGCCTACTTCTGCTTTCCCATGCTAAAAATCTGATATGGCATTCTTGACATACTACTAATTTCAACGCGCTTTAGTGGAAGATTTCAATGTAGAAGAAAT